>CM060952.1:103871734-103884234 GCA_030765055.1 Mantis religiosa
AATATTTGTGTCAAAGAAGAGACTTCAGGTTGCTGTGACATCAACCATCAGTAAATTCAATTTTGGTTGTTCTGTCTCACTCAAGCTGTAGTCAGACATAATGGAGACAGATTTCACCAGCATCTCCCAAAATTAGTAAAGGGAAGGACCAATTACGCTTACTTCTTTCAGCAATTTCTGTGAAAGTAACTTCTAAAACATCCAGAAGGAAACTGAAATTGAAGAGCACTGCAGCAGAAGAGAGAAGGAAGAGGCAGGAGGGTCCAACTTACCTATCTGGAAGGTTTTAGTCTGCTTCAAGGCATGCAGCTGAGAAGGAAAATATTTTGGATTTTAAAATTTGATTTACTCTGTTATAGTTTTTTCAACATTTTTTGTCTTGCAAAATGTTCCACACGACGCAGTTTTGATTCAGTTCCTCTAAAATATTCATCACATGTTCTTAGAAAGCAAACAAAGGTTTCTATCATATGAATTTTTAATATTCATTATATTTTTAAAGTTATTGATATAAAAAGTCACAGGTTTAATCATTTTTTGCTTTTTTTGTTTGCTCCATACCTATTTTTTTTTACTCTGGAACTAAAAGTAGTATAATAAATTCATATGATAGATCTTTTCTTCATAACCATCTGAATATTTTTAGAAATAGAAAAATTAAAATTTTGAAAATTTTCATCGTGTGGAGCGGTTTGAATTTTGCCCAAATTTTGAATTTCACAAATTAATTACTCAAAAACTATTGAAGATATAAAAACCAAATTTTGAATTCTGTGTCTACTATGCATCAGAACTAAGTGATAAAAATTTCAGCAAGATTGGTTGAAAATTGCTGGATTTTGGGTTTTCGGTGCTGCATCCCCTTAAAGGCAGATTGGAGGACACGTGTAAAAGCAGAAAGACGAGTTACTTAGCTTTAAGGTATCTACGACAGGTGTCGAAGCTGCCATCTCATTATTGTAAAAGCAGAGGTACAGTTGCATAGCACTATGGCCTGTAGGTACTGATGAAATGAGATGTTATGGTTCAGAGATGAGACGTAGAAAGCTAACTGTCCACCACATACCGATCCAAGATGTATATTCTTAAGAAACCATCGCGATGTTACCACATAAATAGTTAAAACGACGTAAAGTAAATAGAGGGACGAATTGAATGCAAAGGATATACAACCAAGAACTGGTAACAAGCTGGCACCATAGCTCAGTTACCATAGCACCTGCCTGCTATACGAGAAGTCATAGATTCCATTCCCGGCTGGGGGAGAGGGGAGATTTGTCTCTGACCAAAATTATTCCTAAATATTATATGTTAATAATATATTATATAATATTAATAATATATTATATAGGATGGGAGGTGAATAAATACAAATAGTTGTATCTGACTTTCAGGGCGATATGATGAATCTGTAATGTCCATTTTTCCGATGTTTCTGATAGTGTCGCTCGTGGGGAAAATGTTGCGATGTTTTTAGGATGGCTAGTATTACCTCTAATATGCGTCTGATTACGTAAGAGGTCACATTGCTTGCCTCGCTCTGCAGTTGGCGTGGCCGACCGTGATATATTTAAATTTATTTTATTTTCGTTAAACACAACACCATTAGCATTAATAGACATACATTTGTTCTTCGGTTCCTTAAAGTACAACCTTGCATTCATCTTAGTAAAGTAAAAATAAATATAAGCCATAAAACAAAAGGACTCCCGGAAGAAAACCAAAACAACAACAAAACAGATGTACAATAACATGTAGGTACCGTTAAATAAAATAAATTTACGTCATATGGTTTTAATTTCTTTGCGGCTACAAGTGCCGACGAATGAAGACGACGATTTGGAAATCGTTATCGACACAAGTCCTTCGCAGCTTTGAGAGATTCCCCAGCAGCGCCGTAAATTAAATGAATAAGTAAAACAATTCATATTGTATACTTTGTAAACGACAGTGCTGCTGAATATCGGCTCATTCTTCAGCTTGAATGACGGCCGGCCTTGTACGTGATGTCAAAAGGTGTCCTCACGTGCAGGGTCATTTAAAAAAACGTGGTATCTGATGGTATCGTTAACCTTGTGAATCATTTATGAGATTGCTATTAGCAAACGGACAAACCGAGATGCACATATGTGTTGTACGCATTGTTCTGTACTATACATAAAATGATTTGCACTTATTCACCACCCATCCTGAATATATAGAAAATAAATGTTGTGTATGCACTATTTATGGAAATATAAGTTCCAAAATGGTGGTGCCATACAACCTAAAAATACTAAATTTCACGTTACCATCTATTTTTAACTAATTTTACATTTTCCAATTTCTTCGCTTGGTAAAATATAAACGCTTTATAAGCCTGTAGACCCCAGTAGTACCTTGACACTAATCATAGTGAACTTATTCACTATTCACTACACTGTGAGATATGAGAGCGAAGACATATTTATCGGAAAATAAAGATCATACGCCAATGGATAAAATAATTTCTTAATTTCTCAGCGAATGGGAGAATTATTCACTGCGATATGTGCTATAAAGAGGTGAGTAAATTTAATAGATTTGTGTGACACTACTTAGCATTGCTTTAATTGTCGAAAATGTAGGATACTCCATGTAGAAGTAGCTTCTGACTAAATAATTCGGAAAAGATTTTACTTTTATTTTGTAAATTTCAGTTAAAACAACTCACAAGCGCTTGCTCTAAGGGCCAACGCATTTGGCTAAGTAGACTTCACTCATGAGAATTATATTTTGTTGTTATTTATACGCACGTTGTGAACAAAGATCATGATTAATCAAACAGGTTAAAGGAGCGAAGCTTCAAATTTTCAAAAGAAATATAATTTTAAACAAAAGTTCATGACCACTCAACAGTCAAATCAACAAACCGAAATGAATTTCATTCGGACTTTTGCCGTGGCCATTGTGTGTGTGTGTGTGTGTGTGTGTGTGTGTGTGTGTGTGTGTGTGTGTGTGTGTGTGTGTGTGTGTAATTTACGTCCTCCAAAGTTAAGTCATCGGACAATGAATGAAATGGGTGGGATGATGCTCAAATGAATCCAGAGTACATAGAGCTTAGAGTTACTCGACATTCGTTTTTCAGAATAAGCGAAAACCCTGGAAACAACCTTATCCAGATGACACCCTGACCAGAATTCGAACTCGGGACGTATTGAGCGTGAGACAACAAACATTTCGTTTAACACAGTTGAAAACAGTCAATTCAAAAGCTTCCTGGAGAGCTAATGTAACTGCAGAATTCCATCACAATCCACACCGGAAAAAATATGTACGCACTGTATATAAAGAAACATTAAACGAGGTAAGAGAATATAGGGTGATACATAAATATGGGTATTTGTTGGTAAGACAACTGATAGATACGTTCCATATTGTCACCAGGCATTGTTTTGCCGCGCGTAAGAGTACGCCGAGAGCGAGAGAGAGAAGCGTTGATAGTGAATGAAGTTGCAGTCGCTCAGTGTGTGAGTCGTGTGGGCATTTGAACTGTACCGCAGTGATTTGAAAGTGAATTTGTTTCTGGACGTGTGGCAGACGTCCTTGAAGGTTGCGTTTGTGTATGTTACGTCATCCTGCTGCTGTAAAGGGTTGTACAAAAGTCTTATTATTTGAAATAAAGAGAATTTTGAACTTCTGCAAACTAGAATTTTAACTTTACGAACCCACAAAGTCACATTTGGTGGGTTCGAAGTGGGATACGACTATGGAAGCCGCATTGGCAAAGCTTTTAGAGAAGATGAAGACAGCGAATGACACCCTCGCTGTGAAGACGGAAGCGGCAAATAACAACCTGGCCGTGAAGTTTGAGACAACAAATCACAACATGGCCGCGAAGATAACCTAAATGAAGGCCGAATTAGCCACAGAAATGAAGTCTGTGAACGAGGCCCTCACCGCCAAATTTGAGGAGCAGTTGGCCGGCGTGAAGGTGGACGTCACGGAGTTGGGCGGGCGCATCGAAGACCTTATGAACCGCGTTAACGACCTAGAGAGGAAGACCGACAGCAACAACAAGTCCCTGAACGCCATGGTGGAGGACATCGTCGGCAGAAGGTTGAAGGTTTTGAAGGCCGACGCGCCGGGTCTTGACACAACATTTGCGCGCGTCAAACCACCTAAGCACAACGGAAGTCAACTTTCGAAGTCTTCCGCCGTAAATTCAACACAGCGGCCAAGGATAACAGGCCGCACAGCTAATAGCCATCCTCCAGGGGCGGGCCGCAGAGGTCATGAAGGCGGTCCAGACAGAGGCGGCGCCCAAAGACATCTGGGAAAACCTGGATAGTCGCTTCGGAAACCACCGCTTAGCCGCAGCCTACCGCAGCCAGCTGAAATCTAGGTCACAGCAACCAGGGGAGACGCTGCAAGAGTTCGCCCTGGCAATCGAACAGCTGGCCAGCAACGCCTTAGTCGACCTCCCACCTGAATTCATATCCCAGGAAGCCACCTACACCTTCGTTGACGGGGTACTAGACGTAGAGATGCGTCAGCACCTAATGTTCGGCGACTACAAGACCATCCCCGACGCTCTAACGACCGCATTGAGGATGTTCTTCGCGGAGGTGGTGAGGAAGTGATTCTGGGATTGGATGCCCTCAGGAGCCACGAGGTGACGGTTGACATCGGCAGGGTCCTGTGGCTCAATGGAGAAGAGGTGACACTCCGGCACCCCGAAGAACGCCTTGGAATCTGCAGGGTCATACTGAGGGAAGACGTGGCTGTCCCTGCGAGAAGCGAGGTGGTGGTGACGGCGCGACTGGAAGGCCAACAGACGAAGAGCATGATGATGGACCGGAAGACACCTGTGCACGGACTTTATGTAGCTAGGTCATTGTTGCCGTACCGAGATGAGGTGCCGGTGAGGCTGCTTAACCCAACGGACACCGAGCATGACATCCAGGCCGGCAGGGAGTTGGGGACGTGTGGGCCCGTGGTCAACGTAACGCCAATCGACAGGCACAGGAACCGGTGCCGAAGCAATACCTGGGGCCCCGGCTGGAAGGCGTACTGGAGAGGGCGGCTGACCAACTGACTGCAGAACAGCTCGAGCAGGTTCAACAACTGTTGGGACGATACCAGCGTCAGGACGGTCAATGTACGCGATGCGTAACAGATAGCACGACGACCTTCAGGAAAATCTTGTGAAAGTACAGTCGCTAAGGAACCATTGCTGGCGTCGGTCTGGAGAACAAAGCGTAGACCAAAATCAGGAAAAGTTAACCCCGGAGGATTGGCAATCGCTGTTTTCAGATCTTCGAAAGCACGCTTCTGGTTTTCTGTCCACACGAACGGCACACCTTTGTGCCTAAGACGATTCAGTGGTTCCATCCGAGCAGCAAATTCGGGGATAAACTTACTAAAGAATTTGGACATGCGATAAAGCGTGTTAGTGCGCGTAAATTATATGGAGGAGGGAAATTCCGAACGACTTTCACTCGGTCAGGGTTCAGAGCGATGTCAGCCGGAGACACTGAATGATCCAGAAAAGATATCTCCTAAGTCGCGAAGGTACATTTTTCCCTTTTAAGCATGAGACCAACACGCTCCAAGCGTGAGAATACCTCCCGAAGATGATGACAATGAATATCAAAATCTGCAGAGTAAACTACATCATACAACTATGATATGCATATTTAAATTTAATATCTCAAAAAAAGTTATCCAGCAAACGGGATAGAAATTGTACACCTGTAGCAACCCCGTATGGCACGCGCTGGAACTCATACAGCCTCCAGGACGTGACAAATGCAGTTATATGGTTAGACGACTCCGCAAGAGGAATTTGAAAATACGCATTATTTAGATCCAGAACTGTGAACACCTTCGCTCCCGAAAAATAATGGGCGGCCGTATGAAGATCCGAAATGGGTTGGGCTTCAATACACATTTTCTTACGGTAGTCGACGACAGGATGAAAATCCTTTTCATCTTTAGGCACCAAGAAAATTAGGCTACTATACGCAGGGGTAGATGGTTGAATGATTTCTCTAACATATCGTCAATTTTGGCTTTCAATACCACCATCTTAGGTGGGGTCAGACGGTATGGCTGCTGTTTAACACGGGTGTTATTGATAGGGTCAATATGGTACGTAGTCAAATTCAGTGGCGGCTCATGTTGTCTATACCTAGGGGGGCTGCACTGATTATTGAATTTTAGCTTACCTTAATTATTTGAAGATGAACTGCATACGGCGAGTTTTCTTTGTAGCAAACTTTTCAACCACTCTTTCGTACAACTTCGGGATGTTTTCTATCATTTCTTTTTCTATGGACAATATAGCAAGCGCAGTTAATCTATCTTCTCCAATAGTGTTCTTACGGTACTCTGATTCACTTGTTGTTAGAGGCAGAGTAATAGTTATTTTCAAAAGTTCAGATACAGTGGAAGAAAGATTATTAGCTCTAAGATATTGCAGCAATTTTACAACGCCACCAATATTCATGAATTCCTCTCTCTCCAATAGATGACTGTAAGTTCTGTATGCATTTTGTCCTTATCAAATACTGGGAAGATTTTTATGCATTCACTGATTGCATTTTAAAGAAATATTGAATTGAATTGCTCAAATTGTGAATCTTGTAGCAGGGAAGACACAGAAAAATGTTTTGTAAACTTGAAACGGAGATTCAATTGTGACTGTATAACATCACATACTTCATTGGCTGCTGCTCTGTTCTGTGTGTTTGAAACCATTTTTCTTTCGTGTGGGTTTTCTGCTGCCAAATCACAGGACTCCACCGTGTTTCTTACTTTTATAATTTCAGCAGTGAAAGTAGATATGTACACTGGAACTTTGGCAGCATCTATGTGGCGATTCTATAGTTGATTGTACAGTATTTCTACATGAGGCGAAACTAAATGGAAAAAAATTAAGCTAGAAACAAAACTCATTATTTTCAAGATACCTCAGTACATCAGTTCCGCCGTTTATTGCTTGAAGTCTCTGATTCTGACAAAATTTGAAAACATTCTTTCACTGCCTCCTTTTCGTAAACAAGTTTATAGTCCTGGATTTGTAGTTCCACCTCGTTGATCCACCACTGAGTATTCTCTCCTTAACACATGAATCTAACACTGATGATCTGTGTGGAGAGCGGGAAAAGAAGGCAGGTATAGCACAAAGATTTGAAAAAAATTCCTAGCTTTTGTGTTTTGCCTGGCAGCTCTCTCCATTATCACATTTAGTTGATGAGCTAAGCAATGCACAAAGTATGCATTAGGGTACACATCTCTTAAATTCAGCTTGCACTCCATTGATAGCCTCGCTCATTACCGCTGCACCATCAAAACTTTGACCTATAAGCTTCTTCTATTTTCTTTTAATATGTTGCCAAGCTCAGGCATTACAACTTCTGTAATTGCATCAGAATTTTGCCCATTCGGAATAAAAAAAATCCAGAATCGCCCAACAGGACTACCTATTGCATTACAATACCTTTAAGACTATTACATGCTGAAACATATCAACAATATCTGTAGTTTCATCGACCATAACAGATACATAGTCTGCTGCGTCAATTTCTTCTAAGGTGTTTTCTTTACAATCTTCAAGAATGCACTGAAGTAACTCATTTTGAATTGTGTTCAAGTTCCTTTAAAAAATTTGTGTCACCATTAAGATGGAGCTCTAATAGGGAATCAATTCCTGCTGTATATTTAATGAACCCCCTGAACACCGCTTGATTTTGTGACCCTTCAAGCTCTTCAGGCCCTCTTAGGGTTAGCTCGTGATAACCTTAAAATGTCACACAGTAGATTATCTTCATAAGAGTGTCCCTAATTTTTGGACCTGATCATTGTGACGATCTATTGATTATAGGCTTGGCTTACACATGTTTGTACATTTACTGACTCAAGTGTAGCAAAATTAGGCTAGCAAAATTTGGCATATTATTAACATGGTTTTTGAATATTTCATGTTTATGACATTTTTCATATAGTCTCTTCAAGACTGAAACTCCCTTTTGAACGCATGCAATGTTTTCTGCGTCGTCTTTAATTCCAAATAAAAGACAAGGAAAACAGAACAGGAAATTGTTGACTTCATAGCCACATATCCACTCATATTTCGTGTAAATTTCAGGACTGAAACACCTGCTATATTGTTTTTGGCAGCCTGTTGCACTTTGAATAATGTTTAACACAGGTCTTCCTCGTAATGTTACATTTTTCTTGCAGCGCTAAAGCGCTAAAACGAAGCGACTTTAAATACTCTACTGAATTACTCATTGTTACAATCACACCATTGATAGCAGTATATAAAGTTACATTTGATTATACTTTACTGTCAGGAAACAAAAATATATTTTAATCATCGTGAAAATGTTCAAAAACCGCCTTGTTTCACGAAAATCCACACGAAATTGCACTTACACCGCTCTTGGAACTGCAAACATTGCAGTCTAATGAGTTCACTAAACCATGGGGCGCGTGGTAAGTCGAAACTGAAGCGGGGCTAGCAGAGAGGGAAATGGAAGCAAGATGCACGTTAGTGAGCTGTACTGGCAGTCCTTAGAGGGAGAAGCGGCTTTACATATGAACTTGCCGCACAGCCCATGAACTTGTTGTAATCACCTACTATATATGCACGGATGTAATCTATTCCATTTAGGCAATTAAGGTAAAACCATTAAAATTAAAATTTGCTCTGGGGGAGCTGCAGTCCCGCAGCCCTCCTTTATCGGCCGCCATTGGTCAAATTAGTAAGACCTAACTTATCGGAGAACAAGTTCCCATATTGCTACCAGAGATGTTCCATGCTCCTACTCTGCTCTGGAGTTAAATGGAACAACTGACCATGTATCGGATCCACCTCTTGCACCAAAAATCTCGCCCCTAACCAAAGACTCTGAATGAGAGCTGAAATTACGCCAAAATGGAATGTTCACATCCGGGGCGAAAACAAAAGATAGTTGGTGCAAACGGAAATCCAAACGCATTCCCACACGAACCACAAAATTTGTCCCCCAAATTAAAATTATAGGGAAGGCCAGAAAGCACGTAATAATAATATTTCCATGTGAAACGGGGGAAAGCAAGTTGTCAAAAGAACCCTCGTTTTGACCTCAAACACCTGACCTTTAACTGACATGTACTGGACTTACTATGTCTCGACCTTAGGGGAAAATTTGAGTAGTGATTCACTCAAAAATCGTTCGTGAACCAAGAAACAGGTGCTTACCGAATCTAATAATGCCAGTACAGGTTGTTTGCTAACAACGACCTGAACCACCAGATTTGTATCGAAGGCGACGCCAGTTACGCGATATACAGGAGCTACTCATACTTCAGCATGTAGTAGCACAGAGCTGTAGTAGCTCCTGGCGTCATATGGAACGTGCTTTAGAACGTTTAGCACCTGAAGTCAATGCAACACTAGACCGAACACCGCATGACACATTGCATTGGCGCATTAATGATTAAAAGCACCACAACGAAAACATGCTCGTGTACCAGAAGCATACTTCGCACCCTGAAATGGCAAGGCACCCCTGTACTCTCCGGCAACACTCGTGGAGGCTGCGGAGACATATAGGCCCCTCTGCATTATCCGCCAGAGCCTATTCTGTCAAAAGAGGCAAAAGCGATTCTAACTCCACAAATGTAGTAGGTCTAGAAGAAAATATCAAAGGCGAAGGCACCTCAGGTATCAGACCGGACAATATACATCACATACCTGTTTTTCACTATCAGGTAACAACAATGATCGGGCAAATAACCTGACCCTAAGCATATAATTCACGAAAGTCTCATTGAAAGATTCGGGCTTAAGATAATGATCACGTGTAAGGGTTATTAACGCACGGCGTGGTATAAAGGAATACAACATCGCCTATAATGATTAAGAAACGTGTTTGACTCGCAGCAACAAATTCAATATAACGCCCTCTGCCCTCGCGGCAATGACATCTAAGAGCAGTAGCTCCGATACATCGCATAACAAGGCACAGTCTTCCGCCTGTATTACAAATTTCAGAAAATCCAAAGCAGAATTAATATCAACCACCTCCAAATCCGATTCTACGTACCGTTGTAACGGGTGCGGCAATTTTAAATGTTTAAAAGCCGAAATTGACTTAATCGGAGAAAGGAGCATCCAAGTGTCGGGCGGCGAGACGTCATCACCGTGCAGCAACTGGTCTATCTAAGTAGCACATTCTGTCTGTATCTTTGGCAATGGAAACGCAAAATTAAAGTTAGGAAAATACCTCTGCAACTAATCGATACGCTGGACATAATGGTTCACACGGGACGTTATTCTCCTAACTTGAGAGTTCGATAAGCCAGTCTCAGCCTCACTGTCGGACAATAATTCCATTAATTCCGTCAAAGCCTTTTCACATAAAGATGGCGAATCCACAATCTATGGATGATTATCTGATTATTGTGGCATTGTCCCCGTACTCGACGGAGTGCATCCAAAATGGAGGGCACATCAGCTGACACCAGATAATCTCTGCCATGGCTACACAACTCAAATAAAAGTTCTGGTTTACACAAATACGCCATGCCCACCATGGCGGCCATAATGTTTTGAAGTAATCAGAAAATCAACTGGAAATACTGGATTCAGAACCACGCTCTGCTACCAGATTACACCAGAACTTTAATTGATCACTTCCCTATACAAATCCATTTCAGACTATTCAAAGATTTCACAACTGTTATAACAACGAACATCTAATATTTGTGAAACTTAAAGTTTGCCTTCTTAAATATACAGTAAACAGTTTTTAAAAATGTTCTCTAGACTTGGCAACGCTTGCCAAAGAAAGGCTTTCCAATTAACTCGTTCCGGATAGGGTATCCAGCCAGGACCTCCCGATAGAGACGGTGGCGCAACCAAACATAAACAAAAGACGAACAAGTCGCTACCACCGTTTCTATAGCGAATATACAATTAAATGAAATACAAGCCTCTGTGCCGATCGGCACACATTGGTGAGCAATTTATTTTATTTTATAATGGCTTTAATTTATATGATTTTCAGTCCATGTCTTCATCCTGGGATATAAGAGAATCCCATTTTGAATGCCTTTGTATGCTTCAACTATCGTCTTATCTGCTGAAATATACTGTAATTGAATATGTGGGGGCGGGGACACTTTGCTCCTCTCAAGTTGCATCTAGGCTGAAGATAATAATTACAAATAAAATAATACGTCATGACCAATGTTATGTATTTAGAGCAGGATACATCCTAATTTTTTAAGCTACTGAGCAACAACCTATGTTTATGCTTAATAATAAGATTGGTTTACTGAATAAGATCTAATTACTATGAACACAAAATCGAACAAAACAAAATTTTGGCAATATAAAACTTGTTTGTGTTTGTTCATTTGATCCCACAATGAACAAAACATATGTATAATATAACACTGATATGCAAAATTAAACTTTTCTCTGGGGTATTTATCATTAAATATAAGTTAATAAATCCATGACTACGAATACAAAACTCTTCAGAATTAACTAATGTTTCAAATCATCAGTTAAATTTGAACATTTGACCAGTTTTTTATACTGCCTTGAAATGAAATGAACGTTTTCTACAGTTCTTACTATGGATAGAATTTAATACATATCTTTTCAGTGACCAGCAATAATCAGCTATCATATTCACATTCCACTTTCCCTGGTAGCGTCTTTCCATTTCCAATATGTCTTGATGAACTCTTTACCCTGCTTCTCACTGACAGAGCTGAGATTTTCTGGAAAATGTCCAAATGAGGGTGCAGGAAATATACTTTCACACTCATGCTGCAGCCCAGCTTTCGAAAGTTCTCAAGCATATTATCTACAATAGTTTTTGCAATTTGGATCCTTGTAATTTCCCAGAAAGTTTCTGATGACACTCTTAAAACCAATCCATGCCTTTTTCAGTATATGTCATTGTTTCTTCAAATAAGGTTTCAGAAATCATTTGTGGACCAACAAATACTCCTTCTTTAGTTTTAGTATCAGATATTCCAGGGAACTTCTTTCAGATATATTTGTAGCAGTTGCCATCCTTATTCAAAGCCTTCACATACTGCTTCATTAAGCCTAATTTTATGTGCAAAGGTGATCAAAGAACATTTTAGGGGTCCACAAGATACTCATGCATTACATTTTTTCATTCGTGGCACTAGACTGTCTCTCTGCTTCCAATTTCTTCTTGTATAGTGCTTGAACAACAAAGTTGCCACAATTATAGCAAAATATATCAGGGTTATTTTTACACTTTCTGGAAGACAATTGCTTCACATTCTCAAAATATGTATGACATATAACTGCCTATTACAAAAACAGATCCTCACTATTTGAAAAGCAGTTATAGACGGAGCTAAATAGGTAGGGATTGGACTTAAAATAAGGCATGCATTGTTGTCTGTTACTCCCTTACATTGTTATACTGTTGTGAAGCACTTAAATTTCAACAATTAAATCAGTATTGTTTCTTCCTTTACTGGTTTCTTTTCAGTTCCAT
>CM060952.1:103889234-104051120 GCA_030765055.1 Mantis religiosa
ACACGCTACCATTTACGCTACCGAGGCGGGCTTACACGTTTCGATAACCATTAAGAATTATGATGTAATAAATTGATACAAAATTATTTTTTCTTCAAATTAAAATACGCCTATAAGTGCGTGATATTATAGGTGGGGCGTGGCCCCTCTGGTCCATAATGACAGTCCGACCCTGGTAGACGTGCTACTAAGCCAAGCTCTGTCATTAACGGCATCGGGCAGAACAACGATTGCTGCGAGGTCAGTATAAACAAATATTTTGTTTATTAACAGCGCTATCAATTGCCAGTATCAATCATCGCCGGTGTAATGGAATTTCATCTTTTACGTGACAATGAACCTACGGGCAAGATCCTATCATTTTTAAGCAGTCTTTCTGGGTTGGGGTTGAACCCGGGACCTTGGAATCAGCAGGCCAACGCCTAATCCGACTAAAAAAATAGACTCACGGGTCCCTATACATATTGTCACCCTATACGTCGGAATTCCCGATAGAACCGGCCGGCAGTAGGGCCAGACGGGAAGCATTTGGGCCACGCCTACCCATTTATCTCGTGTCACTAACTGAAGGGACTATTAGGAGAGCGGCACGAGCCCTGTACCGTCTCTTTCCCCTCCCACCAGACGTCTGGAATCCTCGGGATAATTTCAGAAACGGCGATCTTCCCTATATAAGGCCTGCAGTTGGCGAGTCAGTCATCAATCATAAGCCATGGCTTAGCTAAAACACTACTGACAGACCAGTGGCCCTGGAAGTCCCTGCTAAGGGTCGTTCTGGGGACCAGTAAAAATGAGCAAAGCATCACACATGGACATGAGAAGACAACTCAATTGTAGATGTATAAACAAAACAATAATCTAGCAAGATTAGCTCTCATGACGTGGACTATACTCAATCCTGAGCATATGTCCAAAATATTTGGTTGTTATTTAGTTAAGTTACATTAAATATATTCATATTCACATTGAATGCATGTAAACCAATGCCTAACAAATTGACGCCAGACTCAGCGCCGCTCCTGGCCTGATATCTTATCCAACTTATTCATAAGCACTAACAATTAATGACACCGTCCTTATGTTTTCAGGACCTCACAGATATCTTGTAAGACGGTGCCTCCGTCCGGAGGCACAACAATATTACATAACCCAATTCCACTCCTGAATTTCCAAGGTCGCAAGTAGGACCTTGGTCATGCTTGTGACCTGGCGCCATCCTCACCCGGCCTAGGCTTAGCCTGGCCGTAATATCCTCTCCCAGAATCCGCAGGTGCAATAGCGGTACTGCTGCACTTCCTCTCCCGAATTCTCACCGGTGGAGGATTTTTAGTGGGTAGGGCTGACGGATCTCTCTCCGTCAGAGGAGTCCCACACTCCGATGCCGGGGCTAGTGCATAAATGCATTTTTCCTCCACTCGAAAAAAAAAGGTCAGTTCAGTTCTTGGCGAGCAGCCGTGAGGAGCGCCAAGTGAGTGAACGGACTGGAAGACTGCGTACGTGCTTCGGAGGAGTTGCACGTAATTGTGAGTACAGAGTGGATCTGTGACCGACGAACTGGTGAACTGTAATTGTGTGCGCTACGTAATTCTATGTAATCGGCAAGTGTTCCAACTGTAATTCGGTGGAAATAAAGAACATTATGAGTTTGTGCAATTGGACTTTTAATTTCACGAACCCACAAAGTCACAATATGCAGAGTGTTAATGAACTACACCGAAATATTTTTAGAGAAAGTGAAGATATCTTAGGTAATTTGAGAAAGGAGACTTATTACCTGTTGTTTCAAACGTGGAAGTCACAGCTGTAAGATTCTAAAGTGCTGGTTTGCTGCTAATGATGATACCACTCGAGTGCATAACACACAAAAATGAGATGTGTCGGAGCACTCCCTCTAGCGTAATGGATTTGACATTAGCTTTCAAGTGAAAGGTAAACGAGTTCAAAACTCCTTCACTCTTTTCTCTCCTTTTTTGTGTTTTTTAATATTTCATTTTACAGAGCAATTAATTACAGTTCTTTTTAACAGAGGTCACATCCTGCTTAATACTTACACATGCTGTTTGTATAAATGAGAAGTGGTTTAAAGGGTGAACAAATTTACATAAAATAAAAAGTAATTTATGTATTAAAAAGATGAATAACAAAACCGAACCAATCACCTTTAGAACAACACTTTTGGGTTTTAAGGATTATGCCACCAGATGAGCTAAATAAACACCACTAGAGTAGCCTGCATGATGCAAGAAGGTAGTTAATTACGGTTCAGTGCTGCACTGGCAAGTGATTTGTTCGAGATTTGAGAGATCTTTGAAGTATTAAATCTTGAGAAGGACAACATCGAAATACTAAAATCTATGTTTCTATAGCCTGGAAGCAGTTTTAAAGGCATTCTAATCCAATAATATGGCGCACCTTGTTTAAATACCAACTTATCAGCATCTGATGCCAATTAGATTTAGCACAATTAACTGGGTTATGTTCAGCCGCAGAGCTAAACCAATTAACTGCAATTGCCGGTCTCAGTTTGCTTATATTAGTCATGTCTACAATCGCTGAAATTATTTTGGTGTAGTTTATTAACACGGAATCAGTATGCTAATACCTATTCCGATTTTTTTATTTTTATTTCAAGATTTGGGGGTTGTATATTCATAGTGAAATATTGATATTCAATTTTTGGGTGAAATGCAATACTTTCCGTACTAATAACACTTATTAGAGAAAGTAAAAGAGTAAATGTAGGACATTAGAGCCATCATTAACATAATCCAATACTGAA
Organism: Mantis religiosa; assembly: GCA_030765055.1. Taxonomy (NCBI): domain Eukaryota; kingdom Metazoa; phylum Arthropoda; class Insecta; order Mantodea; family Mantidae; genus Mantis; species Mantis religiosa. The sequence goes on from CM060952.1 coordinate 103,892,014, forward strand.
TTGCAAAAATAAACTCTACCACATTACCACAATTTACAATTCCTGAAGTACAGTTATCTTAAAGGGTTTTAATTTTAAAAATTTAGTAGCATTACCATCTGAGGTTTGAAAAATTCATGATTCCTATGCAAGTTTCTGAGAGATTTCTTTAGGATTTATTCCAACTTTTCCTTCATATATTTGTAAGATTCTGGAACACTTCTCCGTCAGGTATATAAGCAGCAGGAAATCTATCTATAAATGAGAATCCCACTTCTCTACAACATTTGTCACATTGAAATTATGCCTGAAGATTCTGTATGCTAAATTATACAGATATTTTGTTATTATAGCAGCACTAACACACTATAATAATGAAACATGTAGTCTCAATACATCAAACTGTGTACAGCACAGACTTTGCACCAATTCTTTAGCTGCCACATGCAGAGGAGGAAGGTGAAAGGGGAACCACACTGATTAACAACAGTGATTACCTATAATACAGCCATGCATCAAAATGATAGCTCTGAAGTTTACATGGTTCCCATGCTACATATTTGTTCCATCCAAATCTTTAATGAACCCATTAATTATAAAGCATCTGATCAGCTTCCAAGCACTTAAAATAGTTTGCTACCAGTGTAATAAACATTGCATTCACTATATCGAGATTTAACTGTATTGGAACACCACAGTGAAGCGAAAAATTATTAATTTTTAGATGAGTCGTATTTATTACACATCTGCTTCACTTTCGTACCTATTTTGAGGACATGTTTCGCAAATAATCGTTTGCATCTACGGCTCTTAACGAAAGTGAAGCAGATGTGTAATAAATACGACTCACCTAAAGGTTAATAATTGCATTCACTTTTCATTTCAATAAGTTAATTAGTTTCCTCTTCTCTCTTCTTAGCTCATTTATTTATTTATTTACAAGTTATGGAGGTATCTAAATGTTATCTTCTGTTATATAGGATTTTCTAATAACTCATGAGTGAGATTTGAGGAAAGCATTTCCTCTCTGAATTTTAAGTTTTTCACTAAGAACCCTAAGAAGATGCCTTTGTCCATTTTTGTTCTTCAAGAAAATGCCTCTAATGGTTTTGTTTAAAGTATTGTAAGGTAAATTATTTTCATGACAAATAAAATGCATACCTTGAGATTCTGAGATTCTCTATATTCTAAACTACTTTTGTATAACTGATAAACTGTAAAGATAAACAAAATCTTACTGTCTAAAATAAGTGCAACTTGCTGAAGAATACATTTGTCATGTTAAACATTTTAGAGAAACTTTTTTATTGATTTGAATTATCAAATATTTTATAAATTTTTCAAATGAAATCATTATGTTTCTTCCTCCCTTCTTTTCTTCATTTCTAAGTGCATGCAAAGGGATTAGAATTTCTAAACATCATACAGCAATTGGTTTCTAAAGTATTTGTCTATTACTTCACTTAATGTATTATTCTTATACCTATAGTGAAATGAATAATTAAGGTTTATCTGCGTTAACAAGAAGTAGATAGAAAAATAAGCAAAATAAGCTTTGTGAGAATAATTTGTAGAAGAGAAACAAATGAATATAGCATATCATTTATTTACACGGTCATGTAAAGCAAATGGAAACTGAAGGTAATTGCCTAGTCTCATCTGACTATTCATTTATCTGCTCTACTTTTACAAGAAAATGTGTAAATGTGAACTGAAAGCCCCTCTGGATTAACAAGAAGTAAATAGAATAATAAGGCTTTTGTAGAAATAGTTTGTAGAAGAAAGAGGAGAAAAGATCATATGAATACAACACATCAGATTTTCTTTCTTTCTTTTTCTCTCTTCCTTATTGAATTAAACAGTTCACAAACATATAGTTGTTATACTAAAATATGTTATTGGGATTCAGGGATACTAAACCTTAATTTCAAGTAAAACCTTTATCCTAAGTTAAAGCGAAGCTATTGCTGCATTTCTGAACGAAATTTCAGTTTCCACTTTCAGCAAAGCCAGAAAATTAATCTATAAATCACCTATTCTGACAGAAGTGACAAGGCAAATATTGACAATGGAAAAGAAGGGGTTCTTAGTGCAAGTCACATACTACAGGGGGAATCTTGAATATTAGTCTGTGCTATGATGAATATGGTGGTAGTTCTTCTTTTATATATGTTAGTCACGTATAGTGCATGCAAAACTGCAGAGTGGAGCAGTTTAACAATGGTCTTGCAAGAATTGGTACACATACAAAACTGGCACCACATTACTATTGTGTACTGCAATAATAGCAGAGGTAAGATTTACTTCCTTTTTAGCACAATTTATGTCACAAAATAAAATATTACAGATTAGATCTTATGCTGTATCTCACGTAAGAAAGCTCCTAAAAAAAGAAAACAAGAGTAGTTTTTCTAAAAGTTACACTGCAAGTACAGAGTAAATGGCTAGGGACTGCTGATTGCTACTATTTGCTACTACTACTATTTGCTACTATTCAAACTACTATTTGCTGAGATTAAGATCGTGCTTTAGATGAATTTGCTTGGTGCTGGGGAGAACTATGAATGTTGACAGAGTTGGATATTCACAGTCTGTTAAATTAAAGTATATGGAATTCTCACACAAATTATAACATCATAGTGGATGTTGGAGATACTGTGCTGCTTTAAGATCTTTTATAAACATTTACATTAACTCTTATTAATTCTTCATGGCCAATAAATAAAACCATATGTCATTTGAAAAATAATTAAATATGAGTAAAGAAAATAATCATTACCATTATTCAACATCCAAATGGATGTATTAGCCCTACTTACATATCAGCTGTTTCTTTATTTTAACATTTATGTCCCCCAATATAAGTTATAGGGATGAATGAAATGAATGAAGTTATGTTAAAATATGCAGATATTCTAGCATTATAACCATATTAACAAACTATAACACTGAAATATGTGTCTCGTAATGTATCAAACTCACTACAGCACAAACTTTGCATCAATCAATTAGCTAGCACACAAAAAGAAGGAAAAGTGAAGGCAGAACAGAAACAGTGCAGTGTATGGCAAGCAATCCCCTGTAATATGACCACATGTCAAACTAATACTCTATAACACTCAATGTGCATTTATTTTAGATTTTAGAACACACTACATGATTTTCTGCTGATTTATAAGCAAAATTTTCCAATGAGAACCAAGAACACATACTGCTCTCACAGTACACAAGTATAAACAAGTGAATATTATATACATATGTATAACAAAATCATTCATGCAGTAAAATGTTGTAATATAAACATATAAAAAGCTACACAGTCTCTTTCAGGTGTTTCTTCACGATCATTTTTGTCTGGGACATACTATAGCAGGGAGATAGTGTTAAAAGCATTTTAGTTTGTCAATTTTATGCTAAATAAATAATTTTATGCTGTTAATAAACAGAGAAAATGGAGAAATAAAAATGCAAATTAAATTACTTCACTGAAACTTAAAGTATGTCCATTTTATTACATTTAGGTTTACTACATGAATTGGTACAATGGCAGAAGAATTTGGGTTCAAGTGTATACATGCAGCTATTATCAAAGGAAGAAGGTCCAGTATTGCAGCAAACTTTTTCTTCTGTAACACCTATCATCGTATTGCCAGATTGTAATCTAACTTCAAAAATGTTTGCCAAGGTACCTACTTAGATTAAAATATTAGTTCCTACTTTCTGAAAAAGATATTTTACAAGGAATCTAATAATAGAGAAAAATATTAGAACTTTTGGATATTGGCACATAACAAAATAATGTTAAAAAGTCTAATTTCTTAAATATGATAATTAAAAAATGAAGATGATTTGATGAAAATAGTGTTAGAATATTAATAAAACAACATTTTACATCAACTATTGTGGCCATTGCTGTCCTTAAAAACCTTTGTGGCTTAAGTTCTATTAGAAATAATATTAACATATAAACTCAAGAGCCGTAAGTGCCCTTCTGGAAAAATCAGATGTTAGCAGCTTTGTTTTATTATCACATCTCCTCCTTACTCTTGTTAAATTCTGAAGGAAACCACAATTTTTTGGTGGAGTAGAAGCTCTTACCATGGTGTGACATATTCTCCTTGAAAATGAATACAATTTTAAATTATATTAAATACATTTTGAAAAATTTCTAATCACTGTTTTCAGGAAAATTCAATACTACAACTCAATATTAAAAACATTTATTATTGTATATGTACACAGTAATCAATGGTGAAGCACGGTGTGACATTTAGCGAAGCAGCTCCTATATACATATCTGCAGCTTGGGTTGGAAACTTGTTGCCTGCATACAGTTAGTGCTTCCATAAATGTCATACCACACTTTGCCCCTGACAGTGATTTTCATTGCACTTTGTTGTTACATAGTACTTTTTCATCCATAAGAGTTATTATAGTTTGTTATTTATAATGGTTAAATTATCTTTATTGGGTTATATTTTAATATATAAATCTAATAAATTTAGTAATTATTTTATAAAGTATGAAATAAGTACTTAAATTTATGAGCCATGTAATTGAAAATTTATGAGGGAGGAAGAGGAGGGAGAGAGAAAGAACTGCATAGATAGAATAAGGGTGTTCATGTGTCCCAGGTCTGATGAATTTTTCATTTCTAACTAGACAGTTTTATTCATGCTAGTATTTCCTCACTTCTCCCTCTTCCTGGTATGATTCAACAATACAAAACATTTATACATTCACATCAACAACTCTTGATGCAGTTCTTCACTATAAACTTTTATTCTTTCCAAATACATATTGCCTATGTTACAGGTTGTCTACCAAACATAGTACACTGCAGAGCTGAGTTATACATTCAAAACTGTGATCAATAGGTTTAATAAGTACGTACCCATGTTTCAAAATACACTCCTGGAAATTGAAATAAGAACACCGTGAATTCATTGTCCCAGGAAGGGGAAACTTTGTTGACACATTCCTGGGGTCAGATACATCACATGATCACACTGACAGAATCATAGGCACATAGACACAGGCAACAGAGCATGCACAATGTCGGCACTAGTACCGTGTATATCCATCTTTCGCAGCAATGCAGGCTACTATTCTCCCATGGAGACGATCGTAGAGATGCTGGATGTAGTACTGTGGAACGGCTTGCCATGCCATTTCCAGCTGGCGCCTCAGTTGGACCAGCATTCGTGCTGGACGTGCAGACCGCATGAGACGACGTTTCATCCAGTCCCAAACATGCTCAATGGGGGACAGATCTGGAGATCTTGCTGGCCAGGGTAGTTGACTTACACCTTCTAGAGCACTTTGGGTGGCACGGGATACATGCGGACGTGCATTGTCCTGTTGGAACAGCAAGTTCCCTTGCCGGTCTAGGAATGGTAGAACGATGGGTTCGATGACGGTTTGGATGTACCGTGCACTATTCAGTGTCCCCTCGACGATCACCAGAGCTGTACGGCCAGTGTAGGAGATCGCTCCCCACACCATGATGCCGGGTGTTGGCCCTGTGTGCCTCGGTCGTATGCAGTCCTGATTGTGGCGCTCACCTGCACGGCGCCAAACACGCATACGACCATCATTGGCACCAAGGCAGAAGCGACTCTCATCGCTGAAGACGACACGTCTCCATTCGTCCCTCCATTCACGCCTGTCGCGACACCACTGGAGGCGGGCTGCACGATGTTGGGGCGTGAGCGGAAGACGGCCTAACGATGCGCGGGACCGTAGCCCAGCTTAATGGAGACGGTTGCGAATGGTCCTCGCCGATACCCCAGGAGCAACAGTGTCCCTAATTTGCTGGGAAGTGGCGGTGCGGTCCCCTACGGCACTGCGTAGGATCCGACGGTCTTGGCGTGCATCCGTGCGTCGCTGCGGTCCGGTCCCAGGTCGACGGGCACGTGCACCTTCCGCCGACCACTGGCGAAAATATCGATTTACTGTGGAGACCTCACGCCCCACGTGTTGAGCAATTCGGCGGTACGTCCACCCGGCCTCCCGCATGCCCACTATACGCCCTCGCCCACATACGGTTCATGTCCACGCTGTCGCGGCATGCTACCAGTGTTAAAGACTGCGATGGAGCTCCGTATGCCACGGCAAACTGGCTGTCACTGACGGCGGCGGTGCCCAAACGCTGCGCAGCTAGCGCCATTCGACGGCCAACCCCGCGGTTCCTGGTGTGTCCGCTGTGCCGTGCGTGTGATCATTGCTTGTGCAGCCCTCTCGCAGTGTCCGGAGCAAGTATGGTGGGTCTGACACACCGGCGTCAATGTGTTCTTATTTCCATTTCCAGGAGTGTATATAGCAAGTTGGTGTTTCCATCATGTACTGTCATTCGTTGCAGGTTGCCAAAACAAATTTGGTACTGATTCATAGATGAGATCAGATTTGGCAAGCATTTCAGTTAGTTATTCAACATGTTTTTGCTAAATTAGAAAAACTGCAGTATTTTTCAGGGATTTGCTTTTTACTTTTGGATGAGAAAATTTGCAAGGAGGTAAAAGCAAAATTGGATCTTATGGGGGCGTTTTGCCATTTGTGATAACAGATATTGATTCAGTGACTTTATTTATGGTCAAACATTTTTGATGAGGAGTGCCCAGCATACCTGATAAAGGAAGTCATTGAAAAAGTCCATATGATTCTCACTGGTTATCAAATAAAAGTTGGTCAAGTGGCACAAGAGTGTCAATATGATCAGGAATTCATATTCTCAAACTTTTTTCAGGCTTCAAGCCAGGTGTGTATTTGTTGATATACTTGCATTTTGGGAATGTTCATCATAATTGCTTAATTAATAGTTTGTATGATAAGTGGTTGAAAATGCTGTCAGCATAATGGGTGCAATATTTGCTCACATTGGACAGCAGGCAGGCACAGCTTTTAATTCCATTGTGTAAGGTCTATGATACAATGAAGCACAAAATTAATATAATTTTGACTCTTTGAGTCAAACTAATATTCAATGCTCCACTTATTGCTAGTATTTACCTAGAACGCGTTTCGTTAGGATCTTCCTAACATCATTGAGTTGACAACAGCTGATGATATTAGGAAGATCCTAACAAAATGAGTTCTAGGTAAATACTAGCAATAAGTGGAGCATTGAGTATTAGTTCGACTCAAAATTATATAACAGCTTTTAATTTTTAACCTATATTCAGAGATATTCAAGTGAAATAGTTGTTACCATCGATGAGACCTAAATTCATCATTACACTCTGGAAATCAACCAACAATTAAAGCAACACGTTGCTTCATTAATCTACTTCATAGAAGACAAAGACAGTCTCATCAGCAGGAAAAGTGAGGCAATAATTTTTTGAGAGGTAAAGAGTGTCATGCACATTGATTTCTTGAAAAAATAAATAAATTATTACTGGATAATACAACAGTGAGTTATTGGGCCAATTTGACAAAAAGCAGGCATGTGACATTTGCTGAAGAAGAAACTGCTATTTCAATACTAAAGTGCACAGTTATGAAATTACTGTGTCACCTCTCATATTCACTTGATTTGCTTTATGGAGTTCTTGTTTCCAAACAAAAAGAAATAACTAGCAAGAAAAAAATTTAGATCAAATGAGGTCATTGTCTAGAAAGAGGTGTATTTTTCTGAGCTTAACAAATCCTATTCTTGGAGGGCTTAAAAGAATGGCAAGATCATTAGGCATATATTTTTCCATGTTCAAAGTCCTTTTCCTATTGGTTTGAAAATATTTTAGAAAAGCTAAACTAAAGAAAGTGATTAAGGAAGCAACCACATTTACAAAAGAAAAAGAAAGCAACAGCATATTCAGTTCATTCACATATCATCCAAAAACATTTAATAAATTTAAAAAGATCTTCAAGGAACAAAATATCACTTTGGCACCTACTAATAGACACTTAATTTTAAAATTGTTAAATTCAAAAACAAAAGATGAAATCCCATCAGTTAACAGATCCGGAATATACCAGATAAGTTGTAAGAATTGTGAAAAATGCTACATAGGTCAAACTAAAAGAAATCTAAAAACCAGAGTCAAAGAGCACTTTAGAAACATCAGATTGAAACAAGAAGATAAGTCAGCAGTAGCATTTCACTGTTGGAATGAAAACCATGACATTGATCCAAATCCAAAATTATTAAAAGGAGTGATAAACCAAAATAAATTGACAACATGGGAGAACATATTCATATGGAAAAATAAGGATCGCGTAATGAACTTTGAAATACCACCAGTAGATAATTTGACAAAGAAGTTCATAGTTCCACCACCAGAGAGAGTAGACAACAACAGATGCCAGTTGGAAAGACATTGAAAATGGAGGCGAATGCCTTTGAAACTAGTCTCTCATAAATATAAACAAATAAGTGATGAGTATTAATAAACCAACTACAAATAGTTTCTGAGATATTTTGCTTATGTTCACTCAGTACTTTCATATGGTATCATTCTGTGGAGTAGTTCTGTAGATGCTCATACTTTATTCATAATTCAAAAGAAAATAATTCGTAGAATGTTTACTCTACATATGTCCGCACACTGTAGGGCACACTTTAGGCAAAATAATATACTCACTTTATGCTGTCTAAATATTCTAGAAACTGTATATTTCATAAATAATAAACTTAATCTATTTAGCTCCAATGATTTTATAATCACAGCACCAGGTCCAGTAAAAAATACACCTACAGACAGCTAATACAACTAAGAAAATTGCCTCAATGTTGCATACTGGCATTCTAATATACAATCTGATTACTGACTGTAATATGACTTTAGTATGACTGTAAATATAGTAGCTTGTAATTTAGAATTTCATTGACAAAGCCATGAAATTGTAACAAATTTCTAAAAGGTGAATAAAATTTATCATCATCATCGCCATCGTCATCATCATAATCATCGTCATCGTCATCGTCGTCGTCATCGTCATCATCATCATCATCATCATCATCATCATCATCATCATCATCATCATCATCATCCTGTATGAATTTCATGGGTAATGTAATGAACTGAACTGAATCTATGCTAAGTGTGTGTTCCCAATATTAAGAATAAAATAACTAATTGTTAATTTTTTTTAGTTTATTGATGGAAATTAATCATTTCTTCACACTAGCCATATATAAGCTAAGTTTTTTGATAGATAGAGTCAACATGAAAAACTCAATACCACAGCTGCGATTTGAACCACGGACCTCCTGGTTTCCATCCAGTGGCTCTTACCCCTTGAGCTACCATGGCCAACTTGCCGTACTGACATTAAATTCTCCATTTGACTCATTTATTTCCCTGGTAAACCACTAGGGGCTCTTGCATTTGAGATACGCTGTTCATGGCGACTTACTATCATAAGTACTTGATTCCCAGGCTTCATCATTAAAAGCTGTAATATCTGCTCACTTTTAAATCTGTATTTTGTTTTAGAACAAACACAATACATTGTACAGTATGAAAATCAGCTATATATCAATTCATGCAGGCATTCCAGAATTATTACCACAATAAAAACTATAATTTTGAGTATTGGTATTAAAAGTTTATTTAACAAAAATACTGCATGGCATACTTGCAAAAGCAATGGCAATATATGGCACATAATTTACTTTTTTTTTTTTTTGCAGTTGAATGAAAATAATAAATCCTTGTTCTCTTGGTGGATACTAATCAGAGAGGATGACTTTCCATACAGCAATTATTCTTATTACTCCAAAAATTTACTTGTAAGTATTGTGACTTTGTGGGTTCGTGGAATAAAAAGTCCAATTACACCACTCAACAATGTTCTTTATTTCTACCGACTTACAGTTTAACTCTTGCCAATTACACAAAATTACTTGCTGCACACAATTACAATTTACCCGTTCGTCCGTTACAACTTCACTTGTACTCGCGATTACATAAACTCCGATACTCATACACAGTTCGTACAGTCTCCCGTTGCACAATCCTTTCGTTCATTAACACGTCACTAACTCTTACACCAAGAACTGCGACGGTCTTCTCGCTCACACACTAACCAACTGATTGACCAACTCCACACAGCACAACAACTGACTAACTAACTCTGTCTGTCTGTAACCCTCTTTATATCGGAATATCGCCGGTTTCTAGTGTTTGCAAGATTGTTCTAGTAACAGAAAGATCGAGAACCAGGTGGAAGGAAAACAGACGCACAATTATGTTTCTTTCCGACCACTGGCTGTCACCACTATAAGACAAACGAGGGAGAGGTGTGGCTAACGCGGTCCTCCCCTACCTTCCGTTCCCAGCTGGTTACAGGGTGCTCCAACGCTCCTGTTACACTGCTCCCTTCTCAAAGCTGTTCGCCCCGAACAGCCCCATCGCAGCGTGCGAGGCGGTCCAGGTGTACCACCAGCATCTGCTCGGAGTCTCAGCCAGAAGTAGCGCTGCCGTAGTTTGTGAATCATTCGGTTCGCTCCCAGGTGTCCTCCTGAAGTACCGGCGTGCACTTCCTCCAAGACTTCCGGGACCTTGCTCCGGGGAAGTACCAACTGTTCTCTCTGCGCCTTCCCATCGGGTGACTCCCATACCCGGAACAGCACGCCCTCTCTGGTCTTCAACGAGTCCCATTGGGCCCGGTACGACTTGTAGGTGGCGCTCCTCGGTGCGATGTCCTCCCAGGTTGGTCTCGTCCCTGCCTCCACTTCCCTTAAGAGTGGCCCCAAGTCTGCGTCCGCCAGCTGCTCCCTCCTCAGGCCTGCGCTATCCCAGCCTTCAGCAGGCACTGCCACAACTACTCGGACTGCTGCGGCACGCTCCTCCTCTTCCACTCTTGTGCGCTCGTGGCCGTCCTGGATCTGCGATAGGACACCACCAATGCAATGGTCGCTGGCGTCGGTGTCCACAATGAAGGCGCCACCCGGTTGCGGGAAACCCAACATTGAAGCACTGCACAGGGTCCCCTTCGGGTGCTGGAAAGCGTCTTCGGCGTCCTCCGTCCACACATAAGGCCGGTTTTCCTCTGTCAGGCGGGCGAGGGGTTTTGCGATGTTGTCGGCCTTTTCCTCTAAATCATTAAGGCGGTCGTCTACTTGACCCTTCCGCTTGCCCAGGTTCGTGACGTCATCCCTCACGCCGGCCAACCGTTCCTCAAACTTGGCGGCGAGAGCCTCGTTCGCGACCTTCATTTCGGTGGCCAGACCGTCATTCGCTGCTCTCATTTCCGTGGTTAACTCGGCCTTCATTTGTTGCATCTTCTCGGTGATGTTGTCTTTAGCCGCTTCTGTTTTTGCAGCGAGCTTTTCAGTTGCCGTCCTCATTTCTCTCAGTTCCGCCGTCATTTCCGTCATCATCTCTAAAATTTTCTCCAATTTCGCGTCCATGGTTGTAATGTTCGGTGATGTTATCTTCCCGCTTCCTGACACCAGTGTGACTTATTGGGTTCGTGGAATAAAAAGTCCAATTACACCACTCAACAATGTTCTTTATTTCTACCGACTTACAGTTTAACTCTTGCCAATTACACAAAATTACTTGCTGCACACAATTACAATTTACCCGTTCGTCCGTTACAACTTCACTTGTACTCGCGATTACATAAACTCCGATACTCATACACAGTTCGTACAGTCTCCCGTTGCACAATCCTTTCGTTCATTAACACGTCACTAACTCTTACACCAAGAACTGCGACGGTCTTCTCGCTCACACACTAACCAACTGATTGACCAACTCCACACAGCACAACAACTGACTAACTAACTCTGTCTGTCTGTAACCCTCTTTATATCGGAATATCGCCGGTTTCTAGTGTTTGCAAGATTGTTCTAGTAACAGAAAGATCGAGAACCAGGTGGAAGGAAAACAGACGCACAATTATGTTTCTTTCCGACCACTGGCTGTCACCACTATAAGACAAACGAGGGAGAGGTGTGGCTAACGCGGTCCTCCCCTACCTTCCGTTCCCAGCTGGTTACAGAGTGCTCCAACGCTCCTGTTACAGTATTTTTACATGCATGTAAGTAATGATTTGCTCGTAGTTAGCATACCCATGTTCATTCATGTCAGGGCTATATTTGAATTTTTGTGAGCTAGAGTGGCAGTTCTATATTATTTATACTATCCACATTATTTCTCAATACAATGTTTTACATGATATTATCAAAGCAGAGTTCTACAAATATTGCTCATACCATCATTAATAAATGCTATATAAAAACATTCTATGCAACAAGTAATTTATAACAAATAAAGCATTTAATAAAAAGGTAGTTTAATAGCAAACTACATACTGCTGTCATTCTGAGCCCTTAAAATTATTTATATACTTATTTACCTTTCTGTACAACAATGTACTATATTTACTTCTTAAAACTTAGGAAATTAACAGTTAACTGTTTGCTGAGATTATAATATATGAACATTTCTATAAAACATATCTCTGAAATAAAAATATGGCACTTTCATAAAGCATTCCTTAGTATGAATTAATAATTGCTTTATCAATTTTTTTAAAATTTACATCCCCAATGTTAATTCATATCAACGATGGATGAAATGGGTGAAACAATGCTCAAAAGAGCCCAGGTTTCATAGAGCTTAGAGTTACCCGACACTCATCTTTCAGAATAAGGGAAAACCCTGGAAAAAGCTTTATCCAGGTATCTCATCCTGACAAAAATTCTAATTCGGGACCCCTTGAATGCGATGCAGATACACTACCACCTACAGAGGTGCTACAGAGGTGGACACTTATTCAATGAACTATGCAATGAAAACCAAATATTAATGAAACTAATTTTATTAAGAATAATATTCATATTTTGGAGCTTTGGGTGAGCTTATAAATCTTTCTACCTTCTAAAGTTAGGCCATTGCAACAACCAGTCTTGTCGCTGAAGCATGGGAAATCAGAATGCAAAAGGAAATTTATGAAGTTGAAGTTGGTACTTCTTTACCTACATTTCCTTCACAATATAATCTCCTTTTCTTAATCACATCTTGCTTCTTTTCTTTCCTTTCTTTGTGTTTATTCCAGGCTGCATTTCTGTTTATAACAATGCATGTGGTTTGCATAGCTTATCTTAAATTGGTCTAGTAAAATTGTAATAGATGATAGCATTTTTGGTGAAAAACGTTTGAGCTACATTTGTTTCTGTACTACTAAAAAAACTTTGAGACAAATAAGACATGGCATTTTCTAAAAAGAGGTTATACAAAGCAATACCAAAAGGTAGCAGCAGTCGATTCTGATAAAATAAGAAAATTGATATTTTGTACTATGGCTATTCCTTTAGAGAATGCTTCAGTTTAAGTTACTTGGTGGTGTACTTCTTTATGAGATTTGAGCATTTTGATTCTTTTTTTTTTTAGATTGGTGTAACAAGTGATGCAAATTTACTTACATTTAAGCAAGAAGATCAAGAAGTAGAAGGAAAAATTTACAATATTTACATACAACAGAATGACAATATATTGCATGCTCAACAAACTGCAAGTTGGGTCTATCAGCTATGCAATAGATCTCTATACTGGACATTTAATCATCTTTTAAGTTTCTCATCACAAATAGACAAAATGTACCTGCGCTCAAAATCTTTAAGTGGTGCAACTCTTCGTATTGGAGTGCTAGTGGTAAGTATATTTCATTGGAATTATAAATTATTATAAAGAGCATATTTTTATCATATTGAAATTGGGAATCGATTGGAGACAGTTTAGTTTCATTTATTCAATTTTCATTAAGTTTTCAACAGCAGAGATGTCTCACTGAAAATAGATAGCAGATTCAGTTGCACCCAAAGGGTTATAAAAGAATTCTAAAAACTATTTCTAGAATATGGCATAAAATAGGCTCCATACAATGAATATAGCCCAAAGAAATTTGCTTCATCATCTGCTAAAGGACATTATGTTAAACACTAAGAGATGAAGAATTTACCGGAGTGTTGTAAAGACTACAAAGAAATATACCTACTTAGGTATAAACAAGAGAAGTCTGAAAACAGGACTCACGGAACACATAAGAAATTTAAAACTTAAGTAATAGACAAATGTGCAGTAGTTTGTCATTTTTGGTCAACAAAACACAACACTACATAAATGGGAAATAATGCAAGAGACTAGTAAGACTTACAACATGGAAACAACTGTCATACTAAAAATGCATATAGGGTAACAAATTTTGAAATTTTATTGGTAAATGACATAGTGAAGCTTCGACAGAGCTAGATGGCAGTACAACTGACACTGAAATAGGGGATCCTGTTCTAGATGATTTTCAGAACATTCTGTGTGAAAACTTAGTAAGTAAAATTAAAGTTTCAACAATCCACTCACAATTCCAATTAAGTATATTTATTGCTTAACAGTTCCAATCTACTATTCCAGACCATACACAGGTGTATCTTTTCTTCACTGGGAAACTTTAGAAATATAAAAAGCATCACATAAGCTTGATTAACTATATGAAACAGATACAAGTGTGAATCATGGTTAAATGTGACCAACAATATTTTATTCCATATTTGGGAACTGAGTTAGTTCAATGAGTTTGAGGAGGTTTTGCAGTTGATAATGCAACTTTAAATCATTTTCTCACTTTTCATTTCAGGACAAACCTGACTACAGCTATGACTGTGGAGTACAACAAGACAAACTCGGCCATGTGGTGAAGTTAAATGGATACAGCTACCATTTGTTGCAAGTTCTGCAAACAATTTTACATTTCAGGTAAAACATCGTTTTAAACCAGCAAACTCATTATTCTCTTATAACTTTTCATTAGATACTCTATTATAATGAATAACTGAGGTCTTCTATGTCTGGACATCAATAAACATTTGATGTATTACAATCAAAGACTTTCTCTGTGCTCTATGATTTATTTTCATAGCTACTCTATACACACATGCGCGTAGGCTCGCATGCATGCACATATATGCCTACAGTGTGGCTCAAAAGTTCTGCAACATAGGGATTATACTGCGAGGGTCGCTTGATAAGTCTGGTAAAAAACCAAGAATAATTTTTTTTCATGAACATCTCACCTTATTTCTCCACATAGTCTCCAATGATGGCTATACACTTGGTCCAGCGATGTTTCAGCTTTCTCATCCCATTGGAAAAGTAGGTTCTGTCAAGGTCTGCAAAGTACTGTTGACGGTGACTATCACTTTTTCATTTGATGAACGTTTCTTACCACAAGCCAGATTTTCAAGTTTGGGAACAGCAAGTCTGGTAAATAAGGTAGATGAGGAACCAATTCAAAGTCCAACTTATGCACTTTCGCCATTGCGATTGCTGATATGCGCGATGGTGCATCATGCTGGTGATAGAGAACTTTCTTACACTTCAATCTCGGTCTCTTTTCAGTCAACTTATGCTGCAAACGATCCAACAATGTAGCACAATAGGCTCCAGTTATGGTTCTGTCTTTTTCCAAGTAGTCTATGAGGATTATTCCTTGAGAATGCCAAAAGACAGTGGCAATCACCTTACCAGCTGACAAAATGGTCCTTGCCTTCTTTGGTGCACTTTCGCCAGCCTTTATCCATTGTTTTGACTGCTGTTTTGACTCTGATGTGTAATGATGGATCCAAGTTTCATCCTCGGTCACAAATCGGCGCAAAAAGTCTTGCAGATTGCGATTAAACATCACCAGACACTCGGCTAGAAATACCTCTGGCTCACTTGCAGGCTGTTATGCCATTTTTTTTTTATTTAATTGCAAAACTAGTTTCATTAAGTATTCCTGCTACATAACAAACTTACACCACACACTCACTCACTTCATCACTTTACACATTATGTTTAACCTTTTGTATCATTTGCATTATTTTCTTTACTATGTAGTAATCTTGTATTTTTCTTCAAACAATACAGTAAATATATCAACGTCCATTTTCTTTAGAGTTCCCTTCGGTGTTGAAAATTTGACCTGATCAGTGGTAAACAGAGCGTAGTCCTTTCTTTTATAGTTCTTTTCACCAAGTTAATGGAAACTCCTTTAACTTCACTGATGATGCAGCAATATTGTAGTTCAATTTGAATTCATTTAACGTTTGTTTTGGGTAATTTGCTACCTTGTAAATAGTATTATGAGCAACACTTTTCAACATTGGCCAGAAAAGCCTGCTTTACTAGCTATTATAAATTATATTTTTCACAATAGATAAAGTAGATAAATCACAGACTCATACAGAAAGTGCTCAGAAACTGTAAGTGTAACACATGTTTGTAGGAAGCTGAACCACATTGTGAAGTTCCTAAAAACTACTGACCTCCACTACCAGTACAATGTGTAGCAAATAAAAAATAATTTCTGTACAGGTCCTTTTCTAGTGTATAGAACTATGTGCTGAACTGGATATTGAACAGTTTTTGCATCACATCACAAGCAAGAAAAGAACAGACATATCATTTCAGAAGTTTACTGTTTGAAGTATTGGAATACTTTAATATATAGGGAAGTATGTGAAATTGAATGAGATTTTTGCTGTGCAATTTTCTGTTTTAGTATTTGCTTTATTAGCAACAAAAACATTTATATTTGCAATGTTTCAGAATTACATATGTTGATAGTGACACTTGGGGCCAGCAGAATACTAAAGGAGAATGGACTGGCCTGATAGGGCTTCTTGTGGAAAACAAAGCAGATATAATTGTGTGCAGTCCCACTATAACTGCTGAACGTGCTAGTGCAGTTCAATTCCTTTATCCAACTCAATATAGCAGGTAATCCCCAGAAGGTGTTAAGTTTTCCACATTATGAAACACATAGTTTAATAAATAAAAACTGGATAAATAATTTTAATAAATAAAACTGGAAGTGGTATAGAGTGAAACAAAAATATGAATTGTAATAACTTTACTTATGGTGCACTAGCAGATATATTTCACAGATATATGCATCATCAGTTATTTTTGAGTGTTGGAATGATTTGATGTTTTCCCTCTGGAGCTTTGAGGCTCTCCTACTGGGCTCCTGATATACCTAAAGAGTGGATTGTCATCAGTAGAAACATATTTTTTAAAGAAAATCTGCTCCCAAGCATCAAGATCTGTTGGTTTTTGCATGTGTTTCAGAAATGGCGCTATTTTTAATGTTGTGGCTAAGAGTTCCAAAAGAAATGGTATGCTGCAGCTGATTTTTCTGTATGTTTGTACTTTGTATGTCTTGTTCCTTGAGATGGTTTTCAATGTTCCTTTTAGTTTTTCCTGTGTATGTTTTTTCACATTCTTCACACTTGATTTTGTAAATTTCTGGTTCCTTTGAAGGATGTGCTGCCTCAGATCTGTATTTGTATTGTTTATTTATCCCTGGTCCTTGTACATGATTTGATTTAAGTTTCTTACACTATGTTATTTGGTGGGGCTAACATATTATTGTAATAATGGAATAGGTTTTCGGATTTTTCATGAAATTAGAGAGTAAGTGAATTTTTTGCACGTTTTCTCATCTTTTAGAATGGTTATGATGTCCGATATCTATTTTTTTTCTTTTCCAATAACTGTGGATTTTTATGCACTCAATACTTTTTGAAATCATTGTTTTCTGTCATTTTTTCATTTGTTTTACCTTTTTTATTCAATTCATCTCATTTAATGATATTTTGAGTTATTTGTATAGTATATTGTTTATGACAGCATGGTTATGGTTGATAGGGTTGAAACTGTGTGGTTTAATTTAAATTTATTTATGTGATTGTCTGTATATGCTTCTTTCCTGTAAATATCAATCTCAAGTTTATTGTTGTTTTTTATAATTCTTAGGACTAGGAGGAGAAGTGCTCCATCGATTTCTTTCTCCACTGTAAATTTGTTTTCTGGTTGATTAAACTATTTGTGGTCAGTTTTATCAATTAATTTGGTAGTCAGTGTTACAAAATTCCTTGAAACACACATAAATGATTTCTGGTATTTGTAAATTTAAAAGTTTTATTGCCTCTTCTACTAGTTTTTCATTTAATATTATAAGGATATCAGCAAATTACAGTATCATACCTTAAAAATATGTTGCAAAAGGCTGACGGTCCGAATTTCAAAGCAACACCTAACCAACTGAGCCATTCAGACTGACATGTGTCCGATGATGACACTGGAGGTAGGATTACAGTCTCATATATTCAATACTTTTAAACTAAATTTGCAGTTCAAGAAAACAAACCTGAAACAAACATATGAAACAAAATATTTAGGAAAAATTGTTGATTCAAAATTATATTGGAGACATTCATATTGAAGCAGTAGTAAACAAATCAACAAAAAAAATTTCAATTTTGAAAAGGTTAGCTGGAGTCAAGTGGGGCAGTAATCGGGAGACAATGAACATCACATACAAAACATTCATCAAGCCAATACTTATTTATAATGCAGAGGTAATAATTACAGCAAACAGTTCTAACATAAATCACCTAGAAGTATGCCAAAATCAGGCCCTGCGACTAATAACCGGTGCAACAAAATCAACTCCAATCACAGCAGTGCAAGCCTTAACTCGGAACTATCCAATAAATCTAACTTTAGAGGAACAGGCACTAATACATGAAAAAATGTCACGGTTAAAAACAACAAAATGGGAGAAAAGATTACTACAACCAATCAAGATGGAAACACAAACAAGTTTCCTACACAAAGTTATGGAATTAAAAACAGATCTGAATCTTCCTAATTCTAAAGAAAACATTTTATTCAAAGAAAACCCACTGACTTTTGAACCAATTAATATTCAATTAGATTTAGAACAAATAGTTACAAAATCTGAAACTTCCAAACCTGTACTAAAAGCACTAGCATTAGAAACTGTGAACAATAGATACCCACCTGAAGAATGGTTACATATCTACACAGATGGATCTAACTTGGACAACTCAGGAACAGGAATTAAGTGTGCACTGTTCTCATTCTATCAACCAGCAGGATACCACACAACAAATTTTGATTCAGAAGTAACGGCTATTCATATTTCACTCCAACACCTTCTATACAGAATAGATAAATAAAAAATGCTGTCATACTTTCTGATTCTAAAGCAGCACTATGTGCAATAAGTTCATAAAAGATGAGGTCAATCCAAATTAAAGAATGTCACAAAATGATCCAATAACTTCAAAAACTACAGAAAAGAATTATATTACAGTGGATACTTGCACATTGTGGAATTGCTGGAAATGAATCAGCTGATTTTCTTGCCAAAAAAGGTGCAAATTTAGTTCAGAACAAAAGTAAAAACTTACCCTTTACATCCATAAAAAGATTAATCAAAAGCAAATATAAAAACAAACAAAACCAATTAATATCTAACAAAGCCAAAGATAAAAAATGGAACATTTTAATTAAAAATCCAGAAATTATTCCAGAAATCCCACGTAAAGCTGCAGTAGCAAATTTTAGATTACTTACGGAACATGATTATTTGGCCAAACACTTACACAGAATAGGAATTTATACAAGTCCAAATTGTCCTCTGTGCAACAAAGAAGAGGAAATGAATGAAGAACATCTTTTAACCTGTGAAGCCCTACCTGCCGGACCCACTACACAGAAATATTGGAGAGCAGGAGAGCTAATGGCTTCATTGCCAAAGCCTAGCATTTGAAAACAACAACAACATATTCAATACTTTTGGGATTACTGAGCCTAAGAAATTTAACATTCAGAGAAAATTTCCCTGATTACTCTGTGAGAAAATGTGCATCAAATTGCAATCCCATTATCTCCTGTGAAAAGTTAAAAAGTAAATTATCAGTTATTTATCATAATGATACATTCAAAGATATCCCTTCAGTCAATGGATTCTTAGTTTTATCATAAACACTCCATTGAGGAAGCATTTTCTGAAGTACACAAAATGCTGCAAATTGCTCTAACAACTAAAGTTTCAACAGCCAAAGTAGAGAGAAATTTTGGTCCATTGACAAGAATTAAGTCTTTCCTTGGGAACACCATGGGCCAAGATAGTCTTATAATTCCTTGCCTGTTTGTGGCATTCACAGAGAGTAAATTAGTGAAATCCCTAACTTCAACAACAGAGTGACTGAAATATTTGCCTCTCAGACATGCTCAGCTCTTGTACAAGTAATACTGGTATTTGATGAATTCTAATTTAACTTTTATTATTAGTTACTTGATGTTTAAAAATGTGTAGTGTATTGACATATTTCTGCTATTGCTGTGTTTTTGACAATGCAACTAAAGGTGGCACTTTTTAAAACATATAACCCCGCTTCTGCTTTAATTAAAGCATCTTCACTTCTGGCCTACAAGAAAAATGCTCACGAGCCGCCATTGCCTGTAAGAATTATTTTTAAAATAGATCAAAGGAAACATTTACATAACATTTTAAAGAACATAAAATACTAACTATTCAATGCTTTAATACAGAATAACATGTATTATTATGCTTTTAGACATAATATTTATTTAAATAAGGTAGCAGCAAGGTTCATAGTCATTTTACTCATCAAAGAGGTCATATCATACTGATAACTTTAAAAGAGTTCAAGACACTTATTTGTTCCTTTAGTTAATAGTGTACCTGCTATTTCTAAATGTAGCTGTTCCTCATTAAAAAAAAAAAAAAAATTGTAACTTCTTAATAAATATATAATATTGAAAAACATTTTAGTGGTTGAAGTGCATATTTATGAACATTGTCTTCCACTAAATGAATTGTTATCCCAAACACTATACGTTGAGTCTTTCTGTCTTTGTATGGTTCCCAACCAAATGGATTATTATTGTTGTGATTACGGTGAAGCCTTCTGTAATTTTTATAATTACTTAAGCTCTAATACATTGTCATAATCTTCATTGTTATGTAACTATTCAAGAACTTACCATCATTTTAAACATAAGAAAATTGACACAAATTTTCAGTGTTTGAATTATCCTTGAATTTTTATTCGTGCCAATTACACCACAGGAATACAATGATTGTGTATGACAATCACTTAAAAACACTGGGTGTTCTATTATTACAAGATATGCACCACTGAAATATGGCTTCATTGTAGTTTTTTGAAGGCTTTAGGTACCCCCATAATTTACTGATTCATTGATATTTAAATTTTCCACTTTAGGTAGGATAGAATAGGATAGATTCTTATGGAGGGGATTCGGCACAGTGACCAGTCTTGATCTATTATACCTATGCTCCAAGTGGGGCATCCCAGGAGGAAGGATAAGACGAGAGGAGACAGAGAGCAGCTGGCCCAAGGAGTCACAACAGTGCAGAGGGCAGTGGCCATACTACTGATCAGTTGGAAACTCCCCAGCAGGCCAGTACAGCTAGCATCCACTCACCATGGTCCTGAAATGACCCACTAGGCCGGCCCAAGATTGGAAACCATCCTACAGGAGGAGAAGGAGCACATCATCCTGCCATGCAGCGCCAAGACTCCTGCTGACACTTGTCACCCTGAAAGAGACCACCAGATCAGAAATGATAGAAATTATTATGGGAATGAAATGGAGGGACAGGAAATTTGGAGAATGTAATTAACCTACCTAGAATTCAACTGGCGATCCAGGAGAAAACCCCAAAAAACCCATGGGTCAGGTAGGCTGGTCATGGGAATCAAACCTGGACCTCCCGAATGTGGGCCACAGATGAAACCACCTGGGCCATCCTATTCAATCAATTTTTCAATTTACTTTCTTTCTGTGGTAAATTGTTGCCCATCACTTTCCAGTAAGAGTATATTTTATAATGATAATAAAATAACTCAGATGTAATGAAAACCAAATTCCAAATCTCAAGAACTGACTTCACTTTTGTTTTTTGTTTCTTTCTTTAGAAGGATGCTTATTTATCGAGCTAGTGCATTGCCACTGACACAAGATGTGTTTTTACAAACATTCACTGGTTCCTTGTGGCTCGTGTGTCTACTGATTGCACTTGCACTTTTAGCAGGGTTTCTACACCTTACATCTTACTGCAGCTCTAAGTATCAGTCAGAACGTCCTTGGACATGGGTTGAGGTTACACTGTGGGCTGTTGCAGCAACTTGTCAACAAGGTAACAATTGTCAAATTGTTACAGAATATACTTTAATACTAAAATACAACTAAATTCTTACATAGAAATAATAATAATAATAGGAGACAACAGATCAAAGAAGGATATAACATGTGTCTTTGTTAACACATTGCTTTCTACTGCATTTCTCCTGATATCATTTCTTTATCCAGATATCTCTTACCTTTCAATTCATGTTTATAATTTTAGTTAATAAAACAAAAGCTTAATTTATTTTAGAATAAACTTAAAGAACATTCCTTGCGATACTTTCACACTAAGCAGCACTTTTAGAAAGTGTCACTAAGTATGATTTGAAATTTTATGCTATTCGCCTGACCATAAGGGAAAACAAATAGCAACTTACCCTTTGAGAAGAAAGTATTTGAAAATTCAAACCAATAACAAGGAATATAAGGAAATGATTAATGCCAGAAAAACATTTATTTTACATAAATTAAGTGCTTTAAAGAGATATACATGTTTTTAAGTCAACAATCTCTGCAGTAATATATTTTATTGAACAAGTTTATGATGCATTACATAGCAAAAAATTAGGGTTAGGTGTGTCCTTAGATTTAACAAAAGTATTCGACATAATAGATCATATATTGCTACTTGAAAAGTTATCTGTATATGGTGTGAGAGGCCTAGCATTAAGTTGGTTTAAGTCATATCTTGGAAATAGAAAACAGTGTGTAGAAATTGAATATTTTGATACTAAAACCAATGAAATTAAAAAATAACTGTCGGGTTTCAAAAATATAAAATATGGTGTACCCCAGGGATCTATTCTTAGGCCTCTGTTATTTATACTATACATAAACGACTTAGCTGACAATGTAAATAGTATGGTGAATGTGAGCATAACACTTTTTGCAGATGATACAAGTATTTTCTTAATAGGGGCAAATGAAATTAATGTGAATTTACATATAGACAGCACATTGAAATATATTCAGGAATGGTTCAATAAAAACTTGTTACTATTGAGTAAAGAGAAAACAGCAGCAATAAGCTTCCATAGTAAACTTAATAAGAACGTTACACAGCAAAAAATTAAGCTGGGGCAAGATGAGATAAAATATGTTAAAATAAACAAATTTCTGGGTTTGTTACTAGATGAGAACTTAATTTGGGAAATGCATATTGATAACCTCACTAACAGACTTAGTAAAATGTGCTTCTTAGTAAGGTCAATAAAATTTATGTCAAGTGAACATATTCTTAGAGTGATATATTTTGCATACATTCATAGTCTATTAACCCATGGGATAATCTTCTTGGGAAATTAAAAAAATAGCATTAAGGTTTTTAGGATGCAAAAGAAAGTAATAAGGATTATGGTTAATGTCACAAACAAAACTAGTTGAAAACCATACTTTAGAAAATTTAAAATTTTGTCTTTGCCATGTATGTATATATATGAAACACTTAACTACATGAAAGAAACCCTAAATTCATTCAAAACAAATGCAGAAGTTCATACACATGATGCTAGAGCAAAAAACAATCTATTTATCAATTCACATAGAACCAAATTGTATGAAAGTAGCTTCACATATGCTAGTCTGCATTTATTCAATAAACTACCACAGAGTATAAAGAATATTGAGCCCAAACCAAAATTCAAAAAGGCTCTACTTAATTTCTTAATGGAGAGAAACTTTTATAGTGTAGAGGAGATCCTAACTCATGAAATAGAGTAAACTCCACATAGTGAACAATTACGTTTATATAGCATTTCTCTATGGTTTTTATATATTTTGTTTTTATTTCCTTTTCTACTTTAGATTTTTGTTGGATCCTGTATCTGTTACAGTTTTTAGTCTTATTTAACATTTTATATTTATCTTTGTATCTTGAACTGACGTGTCCTATAACATATGTATTATGTTCCAAAGGATGAAATATATACAATGCAATACAATATATTGTTTATCTCTTAAACCAATTTTATAAAAATAATTAAGAGTGAAGAAGATTTCTCAGGCTACTCCCAGAAAATTCAAGATATGCTTTTATTTGTCATACAATTATCTTAAACATATGGTGCTTTAATCAAAGCTGTTAGAGCCATTTTTGAGAAAATAAAAAATAACCGGTTTTCCATATAAAGGGTAGTATGGGGTGGCGAGATTTTCTTCAAAATCTTTGTGCCACATTTCCTGGAAGGTAAGTTTGGTGCTTAACTGTCTTTCTGTTTTTTAATTAAAAGACAGATCCACACCAACCTTGCACATAGGCAAGTACACATGCACCACATTCAGACATCTTTTCTACAAATTCTGTTTCTTTTTTATTCAGGGAAGCTCAAAACATATATTTCTGGCATTCTATTTTTGAATGGTACTTCTACTCATTGTGGATAATTAGTAAAGAAATTAGAACACAAATTTCAAGGATTTTTTGTGAGGTAGGTTGTTGCTTATCTCTTATGATTTACCAGTCATTCAAAATTCGATAAGATAAGATAAGAATTAAGAGAACTTCACAGGCTATATACAGAAAATTGAGGTATACATTTTGTTACTCATACAATTATTTTAACTATGTGATATTTTAATGAAAATTGATAAAGCCATTTTTGAGAAAATAAAAATAATGAAAAATTGTCCATGGAAAATGTAACTTCAAATTCAAGGTTATATTGAAAAATCTTTGTGTTGCATTCCTGGAAGATGCTGAACTTAAAGGGCTGCTTTTTCTCTTATATGCAGAAACACTTACTTGGAACTTTTTGTTCTCTAAACATGACTTTCTAGCAAGTAGGGTTTAGTGGATCCCAATTTCTAAAATGTTGATATTTAATTTTAGGCTGAGTGCACCCCTCATTATTGTTTATGTGGAAAAACTATCACAGCTACTTATTTTTTTTAAGTGTTCTCTAATGATGATCTTGATTATTTTAACACCATATGTTTGACATATTGATATAAAGAATAAACCTTATATTTTGAATTTTCTTGAGGGGATTTTGTATAATTCTCTAAAAATAAAATGTATTCAGAATAAATGTAGAGCTTGGTAAAGTTTATAATTTAATAAATAATTATGGCAATGTAGAGTCAGACTAAAAACTTCAATGCCATAACCAAGATTTGAACCGCAGACCTTCCCATCTCTGTACAGATGCTCTTAACCATTGAGCTACCATGTCAACATGCTATTACGACATTAAATTCTCCAAGTGACTCATAGCCGAACAGAGACTGGAAGATCCATTGTTCAAATCCGGAATATGGCATTGAAGTTTTAGTCTGACTCTACCTTTCCATATTTTAGCCTTTACAGGGCTAATGTGAAAAAATTAATTTTTAAACAAATATTTTTTTTTATATACTCAGTTTTTTAAATATATCATTACTATATGATTAAATTTTCCCATGTGTATCTTATGATGTCCTGCATTGTGGCGTAGTGGGCTAGAGCATATGCTTTGGTTCCCTGCATCCAGAATGCGCCTGGGATTGATCGCATCCCTGGGGGATGTGGATTTTAAGTCCCGGATATAGGACTGGTGCCCAATCAGCATCAGAGGAACTGCACTAGGTAGCGAACCCTGGTCTAGAAAGCCAACTTTCCGGCTGGAGGAGCAAAAAAGCTGACCACATCTCCTCCCAGTATTGTTTGGATGATCGTCCACCTCTACCTTTCATAAGTGGGCTTGAGGTCATCAGTTGGATTGGCATGCTCAGACCCACTTTAGGCTATTATGCCATGGGTTGCATTTACATATATTATGATGAAAGATACTTCAAGGCTTGCAATGTTTTCCACCCCTTTTTTTAATCACAAGAGCTCATAGCTACAATTCAATTTATAATTTTTGCTCTATTTTCTGATCAAACATTTGTATAATACTTTTGTAATATGTGAGTGTGTGTATGGGTGTGATCAAAAATTTTATCAAATGCTTCACAAAATTTGCCACTGAGTTGTGCTTAATTCCTACTCGGATTAAACATGCAGCACTCCCTCCTGATAAAAATGAGAAGTCATGTGACTTTCTGTAATTTGTAGTGTAGAGACAGAAGCTCTGAAGTGAATGTGTGTTTTGCACATGTCATTTTTCTGTTTAGGGAAGAACAAGTAATAAATATCAAATATCACTTAAAACTAAAATAATGCAAAAGAAGCTTATGAAATATTAAGGACAACTTATGCGGAAAAAGTGCTGGCCGTTTCAGTGGTATTCTAAATTTAAAAACATATATAATTTATGGATGCAGATAGTTTGGAATGACTTCCAGCAAAACTGATGAAACTACCAGTCAGATGAGAGAAGTGGTATTAAATGATAGACATATTACATACAACAAGAGAAATTTCTGATTTATTAGGATTCTCCATTAGAAATTTTCAAAGATTTTAAAAGATGATTTAGTCATGAGAAGAATTACTGCATATTTTTTTCCACTTGTCCTTTCAAATAACCAAAAGGAAAGCCATGTGATAGCCTGCATAGACCTGAACAGCTTCAAAATTACCCACAGATTAAAGAGAAAGTTATTACTGATGATGAAACTTTGATTTATGGGTAGGATCCAGAATCTAAACAATAATCTTTATATCGAGATTCAACTGTATTGGAACACCACAGTGAAGCGAAAAATTATTACATTTTAGATGAGTCGCATTTTTTACACATCTGCTTCACTTTCGTACCTATTTTGAGGACATGTTTCGCAAATCTTCGTTTGCATCTACGGTTCTTGTGCGACTGACGCTAGATCCAGCGGTGTGGGTAATTCTGGGGTTGTTGCTGCCATCTGTTGATTTAGTGATGAACTGAAATGTGGGATTCTCTTCTAGCAGGATTTCAAAGTTCATTAGTTGGTTTTTATGTTTTTCTATGTATATCCTCTCCCATATGACGAGTTCACTATGTTTTTGTACGTATTTTAGTAATTCTGTGCTATCTTCAATTTCATGATTTTCAGACCAGAAATGAGCTGCTATTGCGGACTTATCAATATTTTTGTATCTTAAGTGCCTGAAGTGTTCTTTCTTTCTAGTGCCTATGTTCCTTTTTGTCCTTCCTATGTAAATTTTTTCACAGTCTTTACACTTAATTTTGTAAATGCCTGACTTTTCCTCTGGTTTTATCTTATCAGTATTATTACTGTGAAGTAGGTTTTTAATGTTGTAATTGTTTTTTGGTGCCAATGTTATATTGTATTTCTTGAATATTTTTTGGAACTTTTTTGTGGCCCAGGGGTGGTAAGTAAATTTAGCAAATCTAGTTTCTTGTTTTATTGGTGTGAGAGCTGTGATCTGTTTTAATTTCTTTTGAAGTTTGAATAATTTTAGTTTTTTATCTACAAGGTTTTTTCCATATCCATTTTTAATTGCAGTTTTTAAGATTTGATGGTATTCGTTTTGATATTCTTGCTGGCTGAGAGGTAGATTTACTAATCTGTGTGTGAGACTGTTGATGGTTGCATGTTTGTGTGGAATTGGGTTGAAACTATTTGCTTTGATGTAATTATCTGTGTGTGTTGCTTTTCTATGAATGCCAAATTCTAGTTTTTCATTGCCTTTTTTGATTTTAAGGTCTAAAAAAGGTAGAGTACAGTCCTCTTCAGTTTCTACTGTGAATTGTATGCTGGGTTCTTGCAGGTTGAGTAGTTTCAAGGCATCATCTATTAGTTTGTAGGGCACTATTGCAAAGATGTCGTCTACGTATCTGTACCATGTTTTAAACATATGAGGGAAGGCTTTAGTAATATGTGTTTCGAAAAAGCTCATGTATAGATTGGCCAAAAATGGTGATAGCGGGCTTCCCATAGCTAGTCCTGAAATTTGTTTGTAATATTTTCCATCGAAGACAAAATAATTTTGATGTATACATAATTCAGTCATTGCCACATATTCTTCTATTGCATTGGCATCCAGGTTTATAGAATTTAGCCATTTTTTCAGTTGAATAAAAACTTTGTCTAATGGAATGCTAGGGAAGAGGGAGCGGACATCAAAGGATACTAAAGTGTCATGAGGTTTTAGTTTAAGATTTTGAATTTTTTCTACCAGGTCTAAAGAGTTTTTTATACTCAGAGTATGGAATTGTGGAAAGGACTGAAATTTTTTGGTTAGCCATTTTGCCAGAAGGTAAGTAGGAGTGTTTATATTATTTACAATGGGTCTCATGGGTATGTTGGGTTTGTGTATTTTAGGCAAACCATATATTCTTGCAAGGGTAGGGTTGTCTGGTTTGATAGTTTTTTGTTCTGTAGTTGTTAAAATTTTACTATTAATGATGGTTTTTTGTACATCTTTTATGCATCGGTTGAGTGGATTAGAATCTATTTCCTGGAATTCTTTTTGTTGTAGTAACTCTAACATTTTTTCTTTGTATGTAGCTGTATCTAAGATTACTATTTTGTTCCCTTTATCAGCCCTTGAGAAGATTACATCAGATTACATCATTGCAGATTACTGCAATTAAAAATGGATATGGAAAAAACCTTGTAGATAAAAAACTAAAATTATTCAAACTTCAAAAGAAATTAAAACAGATCACAGCTCTCACACCAATAAAACAAGAAACTAGATTTGCTAAATTTACTTACCACCCCTGGGCCACAAAAAAGTTCCAAAAAATATTCAAGAAATACAATATAACATTGGCACCAAAAAACAATTACAACATTAAAAACCTATATCGAGATTCAACTGTATTGGAACACCACAGTGAAGCGAAAAATTATTAAATTTTAGATGAGTCGCATTTTTTAACACATCTGCTTCACTTTCGTACCTATTTTGAGGACATGTTTCGCAAATCTTCGCTTGCATCTACGGCTCTTGTGCGACTGACGCTAGATCCAGCGGTGTGGGTAATTCTGGGGTTGTTGCTGCCATCTGTTGATTTAGTGATGAACTGAAATGTGGGATTCTCTTCTAGCGGGATTTCAAAGTTCATTAGTTGGTTTTTATGTTTTTCTATGTATATCCTCTCCCATATGACGAGTTCACTATGTTTTTGTACGTATTTTAATAATTCTGTGCTATCTTCAATTTCATGATTTTCAGACCAGAAATGAGCTGCTATTGCGGACTTATCAATATTTTTGTATCTTAAGTGCCTGAAGTGTTCTTTCTTTCTAGTGCCTATGTTCCTTTTTGTCCTTCCTATGTAAATTTTTTCACAGTCTTTACACTTAATTTTGTAAATGCCTGACTTTTCCTCTGGTTTTATCTTATCAGTATTATTACTGTGAAGTAGGTTTTTAATGTTGTAATTGTTTTTTGGTGCCAATGTTATATTGTATTTCTTGAATATTTTTTGGAACTTTTTTGTGGCCCAGGGGTGGCAAGTAAATTTAGCAAATCTAGTTTCTTGTTTTATTGGTGTGAGAGCTGTGATCTGTTTTAATTTCTTTTGAAGTTTGAATAATTTTAGTTTTTTATCTACAAGGTTTTTTCCGCTGGGTTCTTGCAGGTTGAGTAGTTTCAAAGCATCATCTATTAGTTTGTAGGGCACTATTGCAAAGATGTCGTCTACGTATCTGTACCATGTTTTAAACATATGAGGGAAGGCTTTAGTAATATGTGTTTCGAAAAAGCTCATGTATAGATTGGCCAAAAATGGTGATAGCGGGCTTCCCATAGCTAGTCCTGAAATTTGTTTGTAATATTTTCCATCGAAGACAAAATAATTTTGATGTATACATAATTCAGTCATTGCCACATATTCTTCTATTGCATTGGCATCCAGGTTTATAGAATTTAGCCATTTTTTCAGTTGAATCAAAAGTTTGTCTAATGGAATGCTAGGGAAGAGGGAGCAGACATCAAAGGATACTAAAGTGTCATGAGGTTTTAGTTTAAGATTTTGAATTTTTTCTACCAGGTCTAAAGAGTTTTTTATACTCAGAGTATGGAATTGTGGAAAGGACTGAAATTTTTTGGTTAGCCATTTTGCCAGAAGGTAAGTAGGAGTGTTTATATTATTTACAATGGGTCTCATGGAGGACAAAAAGGAACATAGGCACTAGAAAGAAAGAACACTTCAGGCACTTAAGATACAAAAATATTGATAAGTCCGCAATAGCAGCTCATTTCTGGTCTGAAAATCATGAAATTGAAGATAGCACAGAATTACTAAAATACGTACAAAAACATGGTGAACTCGTCATATGGGAGAGGATATACATAGAAAAACATAAAAACCAACTAATGAACTTTGAAATCCCGCTAGAAGAGAATCCCACATTTCAGTTCATCACTAAATCAACAGATGGCAGCAACAACCCCAGAATTACCCACACCGCTGGATCTAGCGTCAGTCGCACAAGAGCCGTAGATGCAAGCGAAGATTTGCGAAACATGTCCTCAAAATAGGTACGAAAGTGAAGCAGATGTGTTAAAAAATGCGACTCATCTAAAATTTAATAATTAAAAACCTACTTCACAGTAATAATACTGATAAGATAAAACCAGAGGAAAGGTCAGGCATTTACAAAATTAAGTGTAAAGACTGTGAAAAAATTTACATAGGAAGGACAAAAAGGAACATAGGCACTAGAAAGAAAGAACACTTCAGGCACTTAAGATACAAAAATATTGATAAGTCCGCAATAGCAGCTCATTTCTGGTCTGAAAATCATGAAATTGAAGATAGCACAGAATTACTAAAATACGTACAAAAACATGGTGAACTCGTCATATGGGAGAGGATATACATAGAAAAACATAAAAACCAACTAATGAACTTTGAAATCCCGCTAGAAGAGAATCCCACATTTCAGTTCATCACTGAATCAACAGATGGCAGCAACAACCCCAGAATTACCCACACCGCTGGATCTAGCGTCAGTCGCACAAGAGCCGTAGATGCAAACGAAGATTTGCGAAACATGTCCTCAAAATAGGTACGAAAGTGAAGCAGATGTGTAAAAAATGCGACTCATCTAAAATTTAATAATAATCTTTATGTTCCAAAAAGGACAAACAAATCTGATCCAATGTGAAGTCAATGATGAGCTTGTTTTGTTGACATTAAAGGAATTGTACATAAGGAATTTGTACCACAGGGTCCAACAGTGATTCTACTGTTATATAAACAAATGAGGCAAAGATTAAGGGATAGTATATGATGCAAACAGCTAGAGAAATAGAGAACTGGTAGTTTTTCCTGCATTATGAAAACACCTCTATGCACAAAGCCATTTCTGTCCACCAATTCTTGGAGATAAATAGAATGAATACCATATGTGTTTGGAGGAATTTAGTAACAGTGATGTCAAAATTAATCGCAAAAATTGTGATTAAGGTTGAATACTGTTCTCATCCACTTATTCTCCAGATTTACCCCAGCTGACTGTTTTTTTTACCATGACTTAAAAGACACATCCGGGATACTATTTTCCATTGCAAATGGCAGAAGGCTCTGAGTATATTTAAAAAAATGATCTCCAGACGTGCCTCCAGCATTGGCAAAAGCGTTGGAAGAAGAATATCAGCTCCCAAGGAGACTACTTGAAGGGCAATAGTGCAGAATAGATAAGTAAAAGTTTTGTGTTCTGTTTATGGCCTCTTTCCAGAAACTTTTTGATCACACCTCATGTGATACATGTAAACGAGTGCCAATTGCTTCATTTGAAATAATTTCTATGCAGAAGTCTATTGTAAATCTCACAATATGGATAAAAGGATCACTTTTAATAAGTATTGCAATATACACAACATGCTGGTAAATTTGAAATGGGTAGAGAAAGTTGTTAAACAACGATCACAACAGATATTTATGGTTTAAGTCCAAAATAGATGTTTGCCCATAGTGATGATGTTTACTATTCACTCTTTATTTTGTAGGAACCCAAACATCCTTTACTATAAACAAGCATCTCAGCCAAGATGACCTCTAATATTAAAATTCTGATCAATGATATTCAATGCTTCAGACAGCTAAGCAATAAACTCAAGAACAGAGAGAAAAATCTTTTAGAAATAGTTATAATGTACCTTCAGATTAAAAAATAAATTGATTTTGACTGAAATTAAATCATTATTGAGAAAGTTTAATTTTCATTAAATTAACATCTCATCAATACATTTTATATTTCTTAGTAAATGTATTGTTGCAGGTTGCACAAAGGAACCACAAGGAGCAAGCAGCAGAACTGTGTTTATTGTTGGTTATCTGACATGTTATTTGTTATATACATGGTTTGCTGCTGGTGTCACATCGCTGTTAGCTGTGCAGGGGAAGGATACCCATCTTCAGCTTGAGGATGTGGTCCAACTAGGCACAGACTTTTCTGTCATTTGGGATGGTCTTTTGTCTGATTATTTTAGGGTAATTCGGCTTTTTTATTTATATTAAGCATAAATTGCTGATAAATTACTGTAGTAAGCTTAAGGTCGTGTTTTTTCTGAAGGCACCATTGGAAATTGAAGTTAATATAACCAGAAAAATGTTGCATGCCAGATAACATTCAGTATCTATAATAAACAACAATGATGGCAACTTTGGCGGTGGCGGCTGTGGCAATGGTATGCTATTTCAGGTGCTAAGTAGTTAATATTATTGAAAACTTTATGGTTTGGTTTCAGCACCTTGCTGTTTTCCAAACCACAAACCTCTTGCACAATTAATGACTAGCTTCCAACACAATGTTACTTCAGCATATGATTTACTTATGATTCTCAGTTCAAACCATCTCATTCAACTCATTCATTATTTACTTTTTATTTGTATTGGTCCAAAGGAATTAATTTTTTCAAGGTACATTTAATATTGGACACGCCAACATATACGAGAACATATTGTTCTTATAAACAGACATACTCTACATAATTGTTGGATATTTACATTGATTTATTCCCATTTACACTCTCTGAGGTCTTAATTTAAAAAGTGTTGTACAAATTCATAAAACTGTTTGTAGTCAGTTTTGTTACACTATCTCACTTACATTTTAACTTTTGAGGACTAGTTTCGGGAGTGTTGCTTCCTCCATCAGAGAGAAGACCGCAGGCAACAACAGATGATGGTTGGACCTTCAAGGTTGAAAATGGAAGCAACAGTTCCGGAAACTATTCTCTCAAAACTTAAAAGTAACTGATGTTGTATGACAAAACTGACTATAAATAGTTTTATAAATTAATTTGAATGTCACTGCTATTAAATTCCTCCAAATATCATGTAAGTGTTATACAAACATTACTCTAAACTAAAAATTACTATATACATTTTCAGTTAATGCTATAGTTCACACTTGTATTTGAGATAAATGTTGATGGAGGAAAAACAGTAGTTAATTGAATGTGTCTTGAGACATGATTTGAAATTATTTTACTGACTAGTTATGAGAGGATATATTGATTTTTCATAATTTCTCACCTACTCGTACAGGAAAATTTAAATGTAGAATGATTGGTTTTTCTTTCCTTAAGTATTGCTTTATTTTATGTGTAAAATATTACTATCAATGATTTATATCTATTTTTACTTCTCTGCCATGTACCTTGTGAGTAGAGGATGTACTACATTCTATTCAAAAATTGTATGTCAAGATCTCCCCCAAAAGATATGTTTTGAAATACCCTGAATCCAAATATTGTTACTTTCTCTGCTATTTACCTACATTAAGTAGAATTATAATATTCTACCCAAAACTGATCATAAGATTTTACCAAAAACATATGAGACAAAAGAAAATCTCAAAAAGAGTATTTTTAGAAAAGGTATGTGCATGTATTTGTGTATGTGCGCATGCGCGTGCATGTGTGTGTGTGTGTGTGTGTGTGCGCATGCGCGTGCGTTTGTGCGTGTGTGTGCGTGTGTGTGTGTGTGTGGTGTGTGTGTGGTGTGTGGGTGCGTGCGTGGGTGCGTGCATGCGTGTGTGTGTGTGTGTGTGTGTGTGTGTGTGTGTGTGTGTGTGTGTGTGTGTGTGTGTGTGTGTGTGTGTGTGCGTGTGTGTACAGCATAATTCAAAACTGGGAAATCAAGTAAATACTAAACTACAACAGTTTATTCTGCCTTCTTGATGATATCTCAGATAAACATTCATTACAGATTTGCATATAAATGGTTCTACTTATCTGTGTAGTAAGATTTTGTGCATGCAGACCATTAAAGTTTTACTTGTTTTCAGGATGCTAAGGACAAAGCTGCCAGAACACTATATACAACACAGCTGACAAAGGAATGCAATAAGGTACACAACATGGAAACTTTATTTTCACAATTACAAAAGGATGGCACGGTTGCAATGGCTACAGAGACACCACTCCAGCACTATATGTCGACTCAGCTCAATCCAGATGAAACCTGCCAGTTAACATTATCCCCACTATCAGGAACTCGTCATATGAAAGGATGGGCAGTTCAGAAAAATGTTTCTTATTTCAACGTGTTTAACTACTGGTAGGTATTTAAACTTAAACTGCCATGTTTTTCAAATGGGAAGAGTTCTGGGCTGCAGCAAATGAGATGCACTTACATAGTCAGCATTGCCACCTCATTACCCCTCCTCCTTTCATATTTCCCTCTCTCTTGCACACTATCCTAGGAAATGCAGGTCCCCTTGGCTCTAGAAGGGAACCTAAATTGAATTTTCCAACTTTTATAATAAAGCAGTTAAAATCAAAATTGGAACAATGGTTTTCACATATTATATTTATATGTTTTAAATGCTATAATTACAGTTTATGAATTACCGCTATTTCTAATCCATCAGAAGTGACAGTGGTTCATACATATACTTGTCAATGTCACCAATGTCAAGAGACAATTCGTCATTGTCACTGTCCTCATTGTCTCTATCTTGCAAATTTAGATAACAAGCTGCAAAATTTTGTCACGTGCTATTTCTTTCCATATCTCCATGTCTTAGGCAATTTTCCGAGTCATGTCATGTTGTCATGAGACAACAGAGTTTGTTTTTAATGAACTGACAACGAATGCGATTTGCCTTCAAAATCGATCTTCATTAGAAAGAAGAAAGAATATTAACATCAATTTTTTAAGTTGAGTGGAGATTTAGTAACAAATATTTATATTTGTGTAATCTTGTCATGTTATCTTGTCAATTTCTTCTTGCATAAGTCATTCAACATCAGTAAGTTTAAAAGTGTTATTTCTTGAGTCGGTAATTCAAACACAACATCACTTAAATTATCCTTACTTACTTCGGAGAACGGTTTGTTCCCATCGTCAGCAGTTATCTGACTGGTTGGATAATTACATCAAGAACAATAGCTATAACCCTACACCCCACAAACATGCAGTTTTGAACAGCTTAGCACATAGACTAGTCAACGTTCCATTGAAACAGAATGAATACAACAAAGAATATAACCACATGATTAACATAGCTGCAATTAATGGATACAGTAAACAATTAATAGAAAAGAAAATTAGGAAATTCAAGAAACAGAAACACATATTGGATACCACAAAATTAACAGAATCAAAAATTGAGACACAGTTCAGGAAATTCACACATCATCTCAGAGTGTATCATAAATTCAACAAGATATTCAAGAAGTACAACATCACCCTAGCCCCAATAAATAAATTCAGTTTAAAAAACTTATTACGTAACAACCTGAAAGACCCAGTACCTGAAAACAAGAAGTCAGGTATATACAAAATCAACTGCTCAGACTGCAATAAGTTCTACATAGGAAAAACCAAAAGAAGTTTACATATTAGATTACAGGAACATATGAGATGTGTGAAATACAAACAAATAGAAAAATCAGCAATAGCCCACCATTTCTGGTCTACCAATCATGAAATTGTATAAACTATAAAACTATTAAAGCCAGCCAGTTATGCAGCCGAACTCAATGTTTGGGAAAATTTGCTGATTATAAAAAACAAACAGTATACTTTAAATTTCGAATTGCCACCTGAAAACTCTCTTTGGAAGTTCATCTCACAGACCACAGATGCCACCACAGACAACCAGCTCACTTCAGGAAACCACGGATGCAACCAGTCGGATAACTGCTGACGATGGGGACAAACCGTTCTCCGAAATATGTCCAAGTAAGGATAATTTAGTGATGTTTGTGTTTGAATTACTGACTCATTACTTTCAAATGTTAAATACATCACTGTTTCTAACCTTTTGCTTCAAATAATATTGTTATTTCTGTTTGCAGCACCACATTTTATTTAAGCCCACACTAACTCAATTGAATTATATTGGTAATAGTACAGGCAGATTACCCATTTCAATAGCAAGTTGATCCTGCTGAAACACTTTTTTCTGGTTTTTAACCAAGAATAGCAGAATAATACCAATTTGAACTCTGTAGGTAAATAAACACTGCTGTCCCTTTTTAAGAAGCAATCACAAATATATCATGACTCACATTCTGCAGATACACTACAGTTTGGTCTCTCTCTCTCTCTCTCTCTCTCTCTCTCTCTCTCTCTCTCTCTCTCTCTCTCTCTCTCTCTCTCTCTCTCTCTCTCTCTCTCTCTCTCTCTCGAATTTAACAAACACCTTGGCATATTCAGAGTAATTCTTTTAGCACATCATGTCAGTAGTTCACATTTCAGTTCTGAGTAATTACAAATATATGTACACACATACCTACATATTAACCAATGATGATGATCATTACGTGCTTATGCCACCATGTGCCGTAATATATTGGTATTATATTTATTAGTATTATTAAAAATATTTGAGCTAAAAATATGAAGTTTTCACAGTTGAGTTAGAAACATTACTCTTTAACTTTCTTGTGGATAACTTTTTGCATAATTTGAACATTTAACTTAGCAAATTAATACTTATTAGAGATGGAGTTATTTGGAATTCACCACACCCCATTTAAGGGGAATGCAATATAACAACACCGCAGGACTGTGATTGGTGCTGGCTTGGTAGCATTCAAAGACAAAAATCATCCCGTTTGGAAGTCACAGGAGCATGTATTGCTCTTCCAAAATAGGAGTGCAGTTGTGTCAAAGTCTAACACTTTTTTTAAAATGGTTAAAAACATAATTCATTAGAAGAAGCACACCATGAATGAACACTTTATTGAGTTATCAACTTCCAGCTTACTCAAAATGAATTTTTAAAACTCTAGCTTGATTTTCGATACTGAAACTTTCTGAGACCATATCATTATACTGATCTGGGTGTAAATACTTGTATATAACGATTCAACCATCCCAAGATGTCAAAGATTCTTTCAACAAAAATCAAGATGCGCTGTCAGTTTTCATTGATTTTGAAAAAGCATACGATTCAGTATGGAGGTATAAACTTCTTCAGAAACTTTCAAAACTAGGCATTCAAGATAACATGTTAAATTGGATCACTCAGTTTCTCTCTCAACGTTTCTGTACTACAAAATACAATGACAGTACATCCAAATTCCGACAAATACAAATGGGCCTACCACAAGGTGCAGTACTGAGTAAAACCTTGTTCAACATCTACATCAATGATCTTCCCGCGGCTGTATCCAACACAGAAATAAAGACAGCACTTTTTGCAGATGACATGATCATGTGGACATCTTCCCCATAAAAAGAGAAATCCAAAACTTCAATGGAAAAGGCTCTGATACTATTGGAAAAGTGGACTGACAACAATTTGATGAAAATAAATACTGATAAAACAACATCCAAATATTTAGCTTAAAAAAGAAAATCCCTAAACTAAATCTGCAGTTCAAGAAAACAAACCTGAAACAAACACATGAAACAAAATATTTAGGAAAAATTTTTGATTCAAAATTATATTGGAGACATCATAATGAAGAAGTAGTAAACAAATCAACAAAAACATTTTCAATTTTGAAAAGATTATCTGGAGTCAAGTGGGGCAGAAATTGGGAGACACTGAACACCACATACAAAACGTTCATCAAGCCAATACTTCTTTATAATGCAGAGGTAATAATTACAGCAAACAGTTATAACATAAATCACCTAGAAGTATGCCATAATCAGGCCCTGCGACTAATTACCGGTGCAGCAAAATCAACTCCAATCACAGCAGTGCAAGCCTTAACTCGGAACTATTCAATACATCTAATTTTAGAGGAGCAGGCACTAATACAACATAAAAAAATGTTGCGGTTAAAATCAACAAAATGGGAGAAAAGATTACTATAACCAATCAAGTTGAAAACATAAACAAGTTTCCTACACAAAGTTATGGAATTAAAAACAGATCTGAATCTTCCTAATTCTAAAGAAAACATTTTAATCAAAGAAAACCTACTGACTTTTGAACCAACTAATATTCAATTAGATTTAGAACAAATAGTTACAAAATCTGAAACTTCCAAACCTGTACTAAAAGCATTAGCATTAGAAACTGTGAACAATAGATACCCACCTGAAGAACAGATGGATCTAACTTGGACAACTCAGGAGCAGGAATTAAGTGTGCACCATTCTCATTCTATCAACCAGCAGGATACCACACAACAAATTTTGATGCAGAAGTAACGGCTATTCATATTTCACTCCAACACCTTCTATACAGAATAGATAAATAAAAAATGCTGTCATACTTTCTGATTCTAAAGCAGCGCTATGTGCAATTAGTTCATAAAAAATGAGGTCAATCCAAATTAAAGAATGTCACAAAATGATCCAACAACTTCAAAAACTACAGAAAAGAATTATATTACAGTGGATATCTGCACATTGTGGAATTGCTGGAAATGAATCAGCTGATTTGCTTGCCCAAAAGAGGTGCAAATTTAGTTCAGAACAAAAGTAAAAACTTACCCTTTACATCCATAAAAAGATTAATCAAAAGCAAATATAAAAACAAACAAAACCAATCAATATCTAACAAAGCCAAAGATAAAAAATGGAACATTTTAATTAAAAATCCAGAAATTATTCCAGAAATTCCACGTAAAGCTGCAGTAGCAAATTTTAGATTACTTACGGAACATGATTATTTGGCCAAACACTTACACAGAATAGGAATTTATACAAGTCCAAATTGTCCTCTGTGCAACAAAGAAGAGGAAATGACTGAAGAACATCTTTTAACCTGTGAAGCCCTACCTGCCGGATCCACTACAAAAAATATTGGAGAGCAAGAGAGCTAATGGCTTCACTGCCAAAGCCTAGCATTTGAAAACAACAACATACTTGTATATAAACTTAACCATAAACTACAGATTTACCAGCGAGATATGGCTAATCATGTTCTAGTTGACAGATACGGAGCAAAGTTTCATGGAATAAACCATAATGAGGCTGTGATGCAAGTTGTAACAGTAGAATGAGTATACAAAATGCAGGGAAAACCTTCATGACAGCTTGTCACATGCAGAAATTAAAACAGAAGTGGAGTTGAACTTAAATTTCCGAAATCAGTTTATATCTCATAATTGTTACACTTTTAATACAAAATACAAGTTTTGTAGATCTAACAGACTATTGGGAAGAGAGTGAAATTTTGAGAAATGCATGTTTTAACATTGGAAGGAAAAACAAGGACTCTGCTTTTTAAATATTTGGTTGCAAGGCGCTCTTCTAAATATTGGGGTGCAGATACTACCAAATTTGTGCCTCTATAACAGCAGCTCAGATATTTAAATATGAGTGAGCACAATTTATGACAGATAGAGTCAACATGAAAAATTCAATGCCATGCCGGGATTTGAACCACGGATCTACTGGTTTCCGTCCAATCACTCTAACCCATTGAGGTACCATGGCCAACGTGCCGTCCTGACATTAAATTCTCCATTTGACTCGTATATATCCCCGGTAGACCACTAGGGGCTCTCGCATTTGAGATACACCGTATGTGCCGACTTACTAATGTAAGTACTTGAGTCCCAGGCTTCATCATTTAACTCTTATTATTTTAGTTAATTGATGGATATTAATTATTTCTTCACACTAGCCATATACAGGCTAAGGTCTTTGATAGATAGAGTCAACATGAAAAATTCAATGCCACGTTGGCCATGGTAGCTCAATGGGTTAGAGCGACTGGATGGAAACCAGTAGATCCGTGGTTCAAATCCCGGCCGTGGCATTGAATTTTTCATGTTGACTCTATCTATCAAAGACCTTAGCCTGTATATGGCTAGTGTGAAGAAATGATTAATTTCCATCAATTAACTAAAACAATTTATGACCTTTAGGCACTCTCAAATTTATCAATTTATTCAAACAGATCAGCTGGAATCATTTATAAGGATTTTTTCAACTAAATTTTCATTTAAATAATCTCTTATGAATATCAGTGTAACTTTTTGGACGGTTAAAATTATTCCATTATAAGAATTATGTAATAGCATAATGTAATTTTGATAATTTTGCTGAACTTCATATCATGAGCTTTTCTAAGATTGAGGTTTTAGGACTGCATTCCTTTGGTAAAGGTTTTCAAATAGCACAGCACTATCTGCTTTTTCTTGAGAGGGTTATGAAATTTTCTAGGTATTGTCTTTGAAATCCTTGGTTGAGAATAACTCCCTCAAGTTATAAGTATTCCTATTCTCTTTGGTAAGGTCAAGTAGAGATAATGATAAATCTTCAGAGAAGAAATGAAACTTATTACTTAAATTCAACCTACTTGGTATTAATTTGAAAAGTTAAATTCAAATTAACACTGTGAAGTAATGTAAGAATTAAAAGGATACCATGAGTTGACTGAGACATTCTGTACTTCACATACTACAAATTTTCTTTCAGTGTATTTCACCTTCACTTGAAGGCATATGAATTTACAAATGAAATGATTAAATATTGCAAATACGAAATTACAGATGTACTTACTCACTTAACCAATCAATCTTTTAGTTCTGGAATATTTCCAAAGAAATTAAAACAAGTTGTGGTCAGACCAATTTATAAGAAAAAAAACTCAAAATTAATAATGGAAAATTATAGACCAATATCTTTATGCTCAACTTTCTCTAAAATAGTAGAAGGATTATTTCTAACACAGTTACAAAGCTTTTGCAAAAAATTTCAAATTTTATCAGAATTTCAGTTTGGGTTTCAAAAGAAAAAGTCTACATTAAAAGCAATTTGCAGAGGAAATTACATTATTATAAATGCCCTAAATAGAAATGAATATGTAGTCGCTATTTTCCTTGATCTTTCCAAGGCCTTCGACTGCGTTAACATAGAAATCTTAATGTCAAAATTGGAAAACTATGGAATCAGAGGCATACCACTACTATGGCTTGGCTCCTATCTACAAAATAGAGAACAATGCGTGGAAATAATACATGATTTAAATGGAAAGTTAATGAAATTTCGATCATCATTCAAAAAAGTAACACATGGAGTGCCCCAAGGCTCAAAATTAGGACCATATTTATTCCTACTGTATATAAACAGCTTATTTCAAGTAATAAAAGAAGCAGGGGGAATAGCAATAGGCTATGCAGATGACACCACGATTTTAGTAACAGGAAAAACAGAAATAGAAGTACAAAATAGGGCAAATACTCTACTAGTAAAAGTAAACAGACATTTAGAAAACTTAGGCATGATATTAAACACAAACAAAACAGAGTGGATACAAATCAGTCTTAATAACAAAAAACAGACAAATATAAAGTTAACAATAGGAAACAAAGAAATTCAACAGGTAAATGAAACAAAATTCTTAGGGTTAGTAATAGACAACAGATTGAAAAGGAATGGACATGTTCAAAAAGTAATAAAAAAAGTTAATTGAGGTATATATATCTTAAAACAAACAATACAAATAATAGATAAAAAATGTATTAAACAAACATACTATGCATTCATTCACTCTCACTTGAGCTATGGAATTGTATTATGGGGCACAGTACAAAAAACTTTAGCTTTAAGACTATTTAGATTGCAAAAAAGAGCAATACGTTTGATGGCAGGAATACAGAAAAGAGACACATGTAGAAATGCATTTAAAAAACTAAATATTTTAACATTACCTTCATTATATATATATATATATATATATATATATATATATATATATATATATATATATATATATATATATATGAATGTATCAAACTTACATTAAAAAGTTATGATCAAAACAAAAATAGTAACATCCATAAACATAACACCAGAACAAAAGAAAATTATTTTAGAAACAGACTTACTGGTATCCTAAATAATAAAAGCATAGAAATGAGCATCAAAGATTTGTATAACCACCTACCGGCTGAAATCAAACAGATAACAAACGGGAAAACAAAACTAAAGGCAGTCAAAACTTATTTATTACAGAAAGTATTTTACTCCGTGGAAGAATAGAAACAGATGAGGTAGAATATGCTATTTACACTTCTCAACTTTATAAACATGTTTGTAAATATTATTGTATTTATTTTATGTATATACAAATTGACGATCCATGTAAAAAGCTTTACAGTTGGAGACAAATAAATATCAATATCAAGAAATTGTCAAATGACTAGAACCTTGGTGTTCCAGCTGATCATGGTTCTCTAGAGATGAGGCATCTGGCATTGATCCAATGAGGTTAAGTAAAATATTTTCTTCTGATGGAAAGTCAGTTTTTCCACATATTTAATGCTTGATTCAAATGAACTGATTTTAGTAGTTGGCTTATGTTATATGTTGTAGTTATGATCCCAGAAAGGTGCTGCTGCTGCTGCAGTTTAATCTATTTCTGTTTGCTTGATTAAAAGAACACTTTAGGAACACCAAATAAAAAGAAATAGATAAATCCACAGTAGTAATACATTTCTGGGATCATAACCACAACATAGAAGATAAAACCCAATTACTTAAATCAGTTCATTTGAATCAAGAATTAAAGATCTGTGAAAATATTTATATCAAGAAATTCAAAACACACTTAATGAATTTTGGCATTCCATTGGAAGAAAATATTTTACTTAACCTCACTGGATCAACGCCAGATGCATTGTCTCCAGAGAATTATGATCAGCTGGAACACCAAGGTTCTAGCCAGTTGGCAATTTCTTGATAATGTCTTCAAGTGGAGGCGAAACACATTGAAAGAAAATTTGTGGTATGTGAAGTACAGAGTGTCTCAGTCAACTCATAGTATAATTTTAATTACACTTGTTATTGTTAAATAGCTTCTTCTCCTTAATGGGTTTAATTGTACAGGTTGCTGAGAATGCAGGAGACAGGAGTATATGAAGCAGCATTAAAAAGAAGCATTGGAATGCTACCAGCTTGTGGATCTGGACCTGGGTATTCTAGTGCAGGACTGGGACATGTAACATTAGCACTGTGCATTTTAGCTGCTGGAACAATAGCTGCACTACTTATTTTATTTCTAGAAATTAGTTGGCATTGTTATAAACACCAATATTAAACTGATATATCTTGAATCCTTGTTTTTCCACTTTTTGTCATAAGCCACATTCTCTTGTCGATGTGTAGAAAGAAGCATATAAGATACAAACACAAACATCAAATATTACAAAAGCTCACTATAATGTACACTGAACTTGATATTTTGAATACTCTTTACACAAAGAGTAATTTATTTCAATTTGAATATTTTATAAACCACATTTTTTTTTTTTAAGTAAGTTTTTGGTCTTCTGTGATTTCCAGGAGTGAATCGTGGTATGACATTTATGGAAATGCTACCTGTATAAAAGCAACAAGTTTCAAACCCAAGTCCACGAGTTGCAGATATACAGGAGGCGCTTTCCTAAACATCATGCCATGCTTTGCCACTGTTCAGTTATACAAAATTCAGTCAAAATGAAGAGGACTTTACAGACTAACTCAAGATATACATTATATTCTTCTTGAGTGATATGTCAAATGCATTTTTCAATCAAAATTGTTAGCTAATTTTGAGAACAAATAAAAAAAGTCATATAAAAGGCAGTTTCTCATATTAAAATATCAAGTTTGGTGACAAACTATTGATTTTGAAGTAAGTAGCAATGCAGGTGCATATAATAAATAATATATAATAAATAAATATATATATATATAAAAATATATAATATAAAAATATATATGATCTTGATTTTTGTTTTGCCACTGTTCATAGTTATACAAAATTCAGTCAAAATGAAGAGGACTTTACAGACTAACTCAAGATATACATTTTATTCTTATTGAGTGATATGTCAAATGCATATTTCAATCAAAATTGTTAGCTAATTTTGAGAACAAATAAAAAATAGTCATATAAAAGGCAGTTTCTCAAATTAAAATATCAAGTTTGGTGACAAACTATTGATTTTGAAGTAAGTAGCAATGCAGGTGCATATAATAAATATATATGATCTTGATTTTTGTGACATGATCATGTTCATTGAATTCTGTTTCATGATACTGTGACAAGCACTATGTTAACAAATTTTTATTGGTAATGATTCCTAATTACCTACTATTAGAATGATTTATTCAAAATGTCACTGTTTTAAAATAAGAGATATTGCAACCAAGATAATTAAAGCAGTTGACTTGTTCAACAGGTTTTCCTTCTGTGATCTGTAGAGTGTATTTTAAGGAACTGAAAAATATAACCCTGCCATGTTTATACATATACAAAGTTCTTTTACATGTAAAAGCTAGTTTAAGTTGCTTTAAAACATATGCAGTGACACACCAGCATGATACAAGAAACAGTTCAAACCTACTAGCACTTAGTCATAATACCACGTTATACAAACATTCCTTCACTTATAGTGGTACCCATCTGTACATTAAGTTATCTCTTTATTTAAAACAGATTGACAACCAAAAGATTTTTAAATTGAAACTACATAAATTTTTAAGTGAAGCAT
Organism: Mantis religiosa; assembly: GCA_030765055.1. Classification (NCBI taxonomy): domain Eukaryota; kingdom Metazoa; phylum Arthropoda; class Insecta; order Mantodea; family Mantidae; genus Mantis; species Mantis religiosa. The sequence continues at coordinate 103,936,702 of CM060952.1, forward strand.
GTTTTTATTCTATTCAAGTGTATTTGGAAAGTTACGTTATATTATTATATTTTGGCATTTACTCTTATACACTTTTTTTGTTTGTAATTTCTGTATTTAAATTTTGTACTTAAATTTTGTAAATATTTTTGTTTTGACATGTCCACAATCTTGTATGGAGATTTAAAGGACGAATAAATTGAATTGAATAATATTGTGACTTTGTGGGTTCGTGAAATTAAAAGTCCAACTGTACAAACTCAAAATGTTCTTTATTTCCACCGAATTACAGTTGGAACACTTGCTGATTACATAGAATTACATAGCGCACACAATTACAATCCACCAGTTCATCTGTCACAGGTCCACCCCACACTCACAATTACGTACAACTCCTCTTATACACTTACGCAGTCTTCCAGTCCGTTCGCTAGCACGGCGCTCTTCACAGCTGCTCGCCAAGAACTGAACTGACTCATCCACTGCAGTCCTTATATAGGAAGATCGCTGTTTCTGGAAGCTTCGCGACTCAGAAAATCATCCCGATGGTTCCAGACATCAGGGGGAGGGGAAAGAAATGAAATGAAATGTGTAGTGTTTAACACCCACTTTTACTACATACGGCACTGCAGGCGATGACACTGATGATATATGAGATGAAGATGGAGCACCGGTGGAATGAGATGGCGGGGGAAACCGGAGATCCCGGAGAAAACCCGCCCCAGCGCCGTGTTGTCCACCACAAATCTCACCTTGTGGTCGCCTGGGATCGAACCCGGGCCACCTTGGTGAGAGCCAATCGGTCTAACCACTAAGCCACGGCGCGGCCGGAGGGGAAAGAGACGGTACAGGGCTCGTGTCGCTCTTCTAACCATCCCCTCCGTGAGCGCTACACAGATAAATGGGTAGGCATGGCCTGAATGCCTCCTGTCGCCCACCCAGCTCCAGTTGGTCGTGCCTTCCGATATTTTGGCTCTTATGGTACTGGATCCATTAAAGACTAAAACTTTGGTTTTGTTTATAGATATTGTTAAACTAAATTAAATTTAAAGGGAATTGATTAATGACACTAAACAACACTTTAATCAACTCCCTTTAAATTTAATTTGTCATTAATTGACTCCCTTTAAATATAATTTATCATAACAACACTGTTTTCAACACTTCCAAGAAAGGAATTGTTAAACTATATTGACAAACAGTGTTATTTAATATATGTAATGCATTTTGTAGACCATTTTCTGAACTAGATATGAGAACTTGACTGTCTGCAAATAAAATTAAATATCAAAATATCTCAATTACTTTCTTGGAAGTGTTGAAAACAGTGTTGTTATGATAAATTAACTTTAAAGAGAGTCGATTAAAGACACTAGACAACACTTACTTTTAAATTTTTCCGGAACTAGTTTCAGAGGCTTTGCCTCTATCATCGGCCGGCTCTCGACTGGTTCTCATTGGTGTAGCTGACGATACCTTGTCACAGGTCTCCTCTGGTGGCGGCTCAAGGAACTTGCTGAACAAATCCTTCTGGGGGATGTCGAAATTGAATACTTTGTTCCTATTTTTTGAAATGAAGATTTGTTCCCATGTGGATAGTTCTTGTTTTCCTGATGTATGTTTCAGTAGTTTTGGTTCTGGATTTATGTTGTGGTTTTTTTCCCAAAAATGTGTGGCAACTGCTGATTTTTCTAATTGTTTATATTTTATGTTTCTAAAGTGTTCCTTTGCTCTTGTTTCTAAATTTCTTTTTGTTTTTCCAATATAAATTTGACTACAGTCATTGCATTCAATTTGATATATACCAGATTTTTTGTTTGATGGAATGGCATCTTTGATGTTTGAGCAAATTAGGTTTTTTAAGGAGAAATGGTTGACTGGTGCTAGTTGAATATTTTGTTTTTTGAAGACTTTTTTGAATTTATCATAGGCCCATGGATGGTAAGTGAATTTTTTGAAAATCATATTAGTTTCTGTAGATGAGAGAGTTGTGGTTTCCTTTAGTAGCTTCTTCTTTTTTGCTAAGCTCACTTTTTTGTCCACTAATGATTTGGGAAAGTTATTTTTTTGTGTCTCTCATCTACAGAAACCAATATGATTTTCAAAAAATTCACTTACCATCCATGGGCCTATGATAAATTCAAAAAAGTCTTCAAAAAACAAAATATTCAACTAGCACCAGTCAACCATTTCTCCTTAAAAAACCTAATTTGCTCAAACATCAAAGATGCCATTCCATCAAACAAAAAATCTGGTATATATCAAATTGAATGCAATGACTGTAGTCAAATTTATATTGGAAAAACAAAAAGAAATTTAGAAACAAGAGCAAAGGAACACTTTAGAAACATAAAATATAAACAATTAGAAAAATCAGCAGTTGCCACACATTTTTGGGAAAAAAACCACAACATAAATCCAGAACCAAAACTACTGAAACATACATCAGGAAAACAAGAACTATCCACATGGGAACAAATCTTCATTTCAAAAAATAGGAACAAAGTATTCAATTTCGACATCCCCCAGAAGGATTTGTTCAGCAAGTTCCTTGAGCCGCCACCAGAGGAGACCTGTGACAAGGTATCGTCAGCTACACCAATGAGAACCAGTCGAGAGCCGGCCGATGATAGAGGCAAAGCCTCTGAAACTAGTTCCGGAAAAATTTAAAAGTAAGTGTTGTCTAGTGTCTTTAATCGACTCTCTTTAAAGTTAATCAAAATATCTATTTCTAATTATAAAATGCAAATCTAATTTTGTCTGCCAATCAGATATGGCATCGTCAATATAAATATTAAAAAGGGCCGGTGAAAGTAGACACCCTTATCTTACTGCTTTGTTTATTGTTGCCATTAGATCTGTCGTCATTTCAGTTTCTATCATGATCTTATTCTCTACATATAAACTTCTTATTGCTGTTATCAAATGTTGAGGTACATCTTTCTGTTTTATAATACTCCATAATTTATTTCTGTTTACCTTGTCAAAGGCTTTTATGAAATCTTTAAATGCCATATAAGTCAGTACAATGAGCTCCCTATGTTTTTCAATTATCTGATTAACAGTAAATATACAGTCAGAACAACATCTTCCTTTTCTGAATCCATTTTGCACTTCCATAATTATATTTTCCATTATTATATTCAAACAACATTTAAAATAGATGCATAAATTTTATAACATGTATTTAAAGTTTTTATGCCTCTATAATTTTTACATTCATGACGATCACCTTTCTTATAAGGATATAGTTTTGTTATTCTCCATTCTTCTGGAATATGGCCAGACTTTCAACATATATTTATTAAATCTAATAGACAATATTTCAGTGGAGTGGAGGCATATTTAATTAATTCATTGTTAATGTTACCTACTCCAGGAATTTTCTTATTTTTGAGGTTATTAATTGTAGACAATAATTCTTCATATGTAATTGGATCTATATTTTCATCTATTAATGTTAAGATGATTTCCTTATTTTCTTTATTCTCCATCCATAAATCCTGTAAATAAGATATCCACTTAACTTTGGAAATTAAATTTAACTTCAAATCGTCTTTGTCTTTTCTATTAAGATGCTTTAATATTTTATATGCCTTATAAACAGATAATTAATTCAACTACTAAGTGCAAAAAAAATTCAATCAATCAATCAATGAACAAACCAATGAATCAACGAATGAACGATCGAACCAACCAACCAACCAACCAACCAACCAACCAACCAACCAACCAACCAACCAACCAACCAACCAACCAACCAACCAACAAAACAAATAAATAAATAAATGTCGTAAAAGCTGCTAAATTAATGAATAATGATTATAAGATTAGCGTGTCTTGATGGATAAACAAAAGGCAATATGGGAGGTTATAAAACAAGAAATTAACCACATAGAACCATTCCCAAGAAATACCCAATTAAGGATAAATTACCAGGTAATTAGCATTTCTAAGGAAATAGCTAGTGATTTCAACAATTACTTCGTGGAAATTATAAACAAACATAAAATACAAACTATACAAAAGTAATTGAGAATAATAATTATGAGATTAAGAATGCTAATTCAATTTTCTTAGAACATGCTACTGAAAATGAAGCATTGATTATCATCAGAGAAATAAGGAACAAAAAATAAATCTGAGATGGTAGCTCAAATTACATTAAAAAATGCAGTGATTGCATAATGCTTAACAAAACCTCTGTCGCTGGAAAATGAACAATTTACAGAAGCACTGAAGAAAACTAAAGTAATACCAATTTTTAAAAAAGGGAGATGAGCTTGTTACCAAAAATTATAAACCAATAACCTCATTGTAAGTTTTTTAAAGAATTATATAAAAAACAGTGTATACAAGAATGATTCAATTTGTTACTAAATTTGATACAATCAATATTTCTAAGTTTGTTTTCCAGAAATATAAAACTAGCACTGCAATTAGAATTTTGCTGCTACCATCTATGGTACAATGGACAATGTGCGAACCTGGGCTGGACTATTTCTCGACCTAACTAAGGTATTTGACATATCTTACTCAATAAACTCCACAACAATGGAAAAAGAGGGCCTATAAATGATTTAGTACTTATTTAGAAAACTGGGAACAAATAGTAGAAATTGATTACTTAGATACAAGAAATAAGACTCTTAAAAAAGAAATTGAAGGAAAAAGAAAGGTAATCTCTGGGGTTTCCTACAGTCCTGGGTATCCTTTTATTCTTAATCTTCATCAACAATCTACCATCTTATCTAAAAACTGAATTTGGTATAAACATTACTCTCTTTGCTGATGGTACAAGTATACTCATTAATGGAAACAACAGTAACATATCAGTACCATAAATACATTTTTTACTGGTTCAGAATGAATAAATTAGTAATCAATGAAAACAAAACCATAACTGTTCAATTCTATAATAAAACTTTCAAGAATTAAAGGATGCCAAGCATTAAATTTTGATCAAAAACAATAAATCTAGAGCAGTGGCGGCTCGTGGCCGAAATATTTGGGGGCTGCGGAAACGGTTTTGCTTTCTAAGTATTAATGGCAATAAATTATTATACCTGCAAATCTTAGGCACCATTTTTTTTTTTTCAAATTCTATCCCTTTAACCCACGGAAATAATGGTTTTCAAATTGTAATACACACCTTAGAAATAAGTACAAGAAGCCTAACGCAATCTTTGCCCAAAGCTGCTATATTAATATGGATGCAACATACCTACTTATAACAGGATGTCATCAGAATATCATTTAAACTCAACCAAATCCAGAAGTTATGTTCACCACATAAGCTGCCCCCTCACCAGTGTAATTTTTTCAGAGATTCACGCGCACATCACTGTATGTACACACATTAATACTCGTACTTTGCATTTGTTCAGTTTTTCATTAATTACACTTTTGGCCTAATTATGTACAAAATTATTGTGTGTGCATACAAATATATTTAGTGAAATTTTCCATCACTCTTTCCTCAAAATCTTGCATGTTACTGATAAGGTCCTTATTTATTGACAGCATTGCTAAAGCATTGAGTCTGTCATTTGCCATTGGATTTCTTAAAAGTGTTTTTATCCTTTTTAGAGTGGAAAAGCAACGTTCAGCTTTTGCAGTCATTATCAGCATTATTATGACAATTTTCAGAAGTTTAGTGACTTCACTAAACACTGACAAAAGGTTATTTTCATATATAAACTCAAAGTTTCAATGCTCCTTGAATATTAAAGTCATTTCGCCTGTAAATTAGCTCCAATTGTGTGCAAGGTCTTCCTTGTTATAGAAAAGGATAGGATTGAAACCATTTGTGTGAAAATTTGTTCCGGGAAACGTACACAGAAATCCTTAAATAAGTTGTTACACAGCAAAGATGCAGCTCCTAGATGTCCAGTATAACAAATTATAGCAAATATATCTGTAACAGTAGTTGTGATGAAGTCACACACCTCCTTGGCATCTCCAACTCTTACACATTCCATCCTTTTTCTTTTCTTTGTTAGCTGCAGAAGTTCTTCACAAAGTTTTTGTGTATTTCATCAATATTTAGTCTTTTCTTCTCCATATGTTCTTTAAATATAAGGATGTCATATGCGATACATATATATATTTTGATATATTTTGATGACAGGGACACTCGATCATCTAGAAGACGTGCACCTATTTGCGATGTTTTCTGCAAATTTGTGGTGAAATGTCAGAAAAGTTATCACTTGGGGATAATACTACAATAGATGAAATGCTTCCGGGTTTTCGTGGAAAATGTCCTCTTGCCAGTACATTCCATCAAAGCCCAAAATATGGGATAAAAATTTATGCACTTGTGAATGCTAAAATGTTTTATTCGTTTAACCTAAAAATCTATCCTGGAAAGCAACCTGAAGGTCCTTTCTTGATCAGTAACAAGCCAAGTGTTGTGATTAAACGTATGGCTGAGCCCTTATTTGGTACAAGTCGTAATTTAACGGCCGGTAATTGGTTCAGTGATATAGAACTTTGTGAGGAACTAAAAGAGAAAAGACTATCATATGTGGGTACCTTGAAAAGAAACAAAAGACAGTTGCTACCCGATCTTGTAGCCACCAAAGTTAGAGAAGAATACAGTATCATTTTCGCCTTCAGGAAAGACACTACCTTAGTTTTGTACATCCCAAAGAAACAAAGAAATGTGATTCTTGTATCTACACTGCTTAACAATGCAACACTTAATTGTGACTCTTAAGATAAAAAAACCCAACCATAATCACCTTTTAAAACTCAACAAAGGGAGGGGTTGGCACTGCAGACAAAATGTGTGCTGTATTTGATGTAGCTTGGAACACCAAGCGATGGCCAATGGTGATATTTTTTACCTTGCTGAGCATAAGTGGTATCAATTCCCAAATCATATACTTGGGTAATGAATTAGAACCAGTGCAAAGGGAAGTATTCTTGAAGCAATTATCACACGAATTTGTTATAGGAGAGATAGCCAGAAGAAGTATGAAAACTGTTGGAGTGCCTCTAGATCTTCAATGAAAACTGAGAATATTTCGACCAAACATAGAGAAAGAAAACCAAGATGAACCAAATCTTGGGCCAAGTACAAAAAGAAGAAGATGTACAGTATGTACCACGGACACTGGTATTAGAAGATTATCAAGATATGAGTACAAAAAATGTAAATGTACTCTTTGTATGTCACATACCAATCTAATTTGTAATTTGTGCTACGGTAGTTTTTGCACCACAGAAAATGCACAACTTTATTCCATTGGTTGCATTGTTGCATCATAAACTCATTTACCATAAGCATTGTTATTCTTTCTGGATATGACGTGACAGCATAAACTTAAGTGTGTTGTACACTAAAAATGAGGATACTCATATTGAAGAATATTATTTTATCAATGTAAGATTTTCACAGCAGAACCATTTTTCATATGATAATATCCATTCGAAAATATGTGATATGTATAATATTAGGATCATTTAACAAAACAGGACAATAGTTTAACTTCACAAATGTATTACAATGTTTATTTAATTGTGATTTACAAAGTGTGCCTTTCAGGCACATTGCGGCCTGTGCTGCTACACTTAACATTGCGCCCGACGGAAGTTTAAACAGTGTCTGTAGTTTTTCTGTTAGTATGCCTGGGAATAATGATTTGACACAAATGAAACCAGTCTGTCATTTTTGTCCAAATTTATATCTTTGATTTTTTCCACCAGATCTAAAGAGTTTTTTTTTTTAAATTTGTGCTTTCAAACTTTGGAAAGCTATTGAATTTATTTATTAACCATTTGGGGGTAGCGGGTAGGGACTCTTGTAGATAGCCCTACTTCAGGGAGTTGCGACCCTGCCCACGCGATGCACCGGTTCCCCTGCCCTGAGGGGTTAGTACCTGGAAAGGGGCCCTTGCCCAGGTCAAATGGTTAGACTGACGGAAGAGGCAGCCAATCTTCAGGGAATAAGTGAAGACCTATCTCCGGGGTAACAAGGAGAAAGTCCTCAACGGCCAAAGAGGGCAGAAGAGGCAACCCTCTGCCAGGGGTTAATACAGGCAGGAGTTTTGTTGAGACGCTCAAAGAGGCAGCCCCTCTCTCAACTTACCTTGCGATACGTTGGTAGCATGTCCAAGGGACATAATATTACTCATAAGCTCCAAAGAAAAAGCCGGATAGATTCACCTGGTAACGAAAAAAACTAAATAGAGAACACTGGGACAAATACATAGCAGATCTAGAACATAACCTACATGGCCGCCAAGATAAAGTTTATAAATTTATTAGAAACCTAAATTCAATGGAAAAAGACAAAGCAAATATAAAAATCATTAAAGATGAAGAATTAGAGGAATATTATAAAAATCTCTGGAACACAGTAGATAAATAAAATTGGGAAATAGATAAATTATACAGAGCAGAAGTAGACCGGTTAGAAGTAGAAGAATTAATGGAAAGTATAGGTAAAAGTAGAAACAGGAAAGCCTACGGAATAGATAATATTAATTTAGAATTAATTAAATATGCTCCTAAAGAATTACATGACAGATTACTGTATCTATATAACAAGTGTTGGGAAACAAAAGAAATACCGCAAGAATGGAAGATAGCTAAAGTGATATCAATATTTAAGAAAGGGGAAAGAACAAGACCTGAAAATATACAGGAGGGATTAGTTTATTGTGTGCTGCCTACAAAATATATGCCAGAATTATAAGTACTTGGTTGAACAAAATAACAGATGCAATACCCCTAGAAGAACAAACTGCTTTTAGAAAAGGAAGAAGCACTATTGACAATGTTTTTACTCTTAAACAAATAATAGAAAAATGACGAGAACAAAATTTAGAGACGCACTTACGCAGATGATCAAATAATAATGGCCACAAATGAAGATGACCTGCAGAAAATGATGTATAGTCTAGATAAAATTGCTACAGAAAATGGAATGAAAATATCAGCAAATAAATCCAAAACCATGGCATTTAAAGGAATGAATCCAGTAAGATCAAAAATAGTGTTAGATAACATAATAACTGAGCAGAAATCACACTTTAAGTATTTAGGATGTAATGTCTCGTACCAAGGGGAAGCTGATATAACAGAGAAAATAAATAAATTTCACTATATAACAGGCACAATAAAAAGAACATTAAAAAATAAAGCAAGAAAGGACTCTATAATAAAACTATACAAAACAATGACAGTACCAACTCTGTTCTAGACGTTCTCGGGCTTCGAGCCAGGTAAGCAGATGTCTCAACATCTGCTTACCTGGCTCGAAGCCCGAGAACGTCTAGAACATATACGCCGCCAGGAAAGATTCAGCTCATATAATGCCAACTCTGACCTATGGATCAGTAACATGGACACTAACAAAAAGAAATAGTACGAGAATACAGTCATCAGAAATTAAATTCATAAGAGCAATAGCTGGATATACCAAAATTGATAAAAAACGTAGTCAGGATATTAGGACAGAATTAAAAGTAGAAGAAATAAACCATACTATTGAAAGAAATAGAAATCAATGGAAAGAACATGTTCAGAGGATGAATAATAACAGAATACCAAAAATAGCCTTAAACTATAAACCTATAGGAAGAAGAAACCAGGGAAGACCGAAGAAAAGATGGGCAGACCAATTTGGAGCCGGAATGGGTTAAACAATCCAAAGCCATGAGGAGGAGGAGGAGGAGGAGGAGGAGGAGGAGGAGGAGGAGGAGGAGGAGGAGGAAGAGGAGGAGGAGGAAGAAGAAGAAGCAGAAGAAGAAGAAGAAGAAGAAGAAGAAGAAGAAGAAGAGGAAGAGGAAGAGGAAGAGGAAGAGGAAGAGGAAGAGGAAGAGGAGGAAGAGGAGGAGGAGGAGGAGGAGGAAGAGGAAGAAAGAAGAGGAAGAGGAAGAAAGAAGAAGAAGAAGAGGAAGAGGAAGAAAGAAGAAGAGGAAGAAGAAGATGAAGAAGAAGAAGAAGAAGAAGAAGAAGAAGAAGAAGAAGAAGAAGAAGAAGAAGAAGAAGAAGAAGAAGAAGAAGAGGAAGAACAAGAAGAAGAAGAGAAGAGGAAGAAGAAGAGGGGTAGGAGGAAGAGGAGGAGGAGGGAGAGGAGAAGGAGGAGGAGGAGGAGGAGGAGGAGGAGGAGGAGGAGGAGGAGGAGGAGGAGGAGGAGGAGCTGAAAGAGGAGGAGAAAGAGGAATGCGCTGAATGTGCTGTTCCTTTCTTTTTCTTTAATGAATGTGATTGCTTCCTTAATGGTTTTCTTTAGTTAAGCCTTTTTAATTTTCTTAAATACCGGACTTTTGTTGTATCCATTTTCTTCTGCTATGTGGAGAATGACTTTTTGTTTTTGAAGTATTCTGCTTTATCCATGGGTATGTTGACTAGTCATGTGAAAAACTGTTTATTATGTATAATTGGGTTGTAATTATATCTTTTTGTGTAATTTTCTGACTGTTGACTTCCAAAAAATTCCAAACTTTAATTTTATATCATTTCTGATGATATTTAGGTCCAAGAAAGAGAGTTGTCCATTAATTTCCTTTTCTTTGGTGAATTTGATAGTCCTTTCTTGCAGATTGAGTAATTTTAATGCATCATCTAAATGTTTATTTGGAACTATTGCAAATGTCAACATATCTATACCAAAGCTTGATGATCTATGAGAAGGCCCTTTTAATTTGTGTTTCGGATGCACTCATAAATAAATTTGCCAAAAAGGGTGAAAGTATGTTGCCCATTGATAACACTAATTTCTGCTTGTATTTCCCATTAAAGCTGAAGAATTTTCGTTCAATGCATAATTTTGTTAATGAACTGGATTCTTCTGCTTCTACTGTTTCCATTTCCATTGTATTTAGCCATTTTTTTTAACCTTCCGTCGGGCGCAACTGATCTGACAGGCACACCCATTAATAATTCCTTTCATGGAAGTGTTGAAAACAGTGTTGTTGTAATAATTTAAATTTAAAGGGAGTCGATTAATGTCTGTAGTTTAGTGTCATTAATCGACTCCCTTAAAAAAAAACACCCATTAATGTTTATTTTGTATTGGTCATTAGAGAGTGTGCAGCTACTTCCAACAATGAGTAGCTTCCTGTTTCCTGCTAAACCTTAAGCCATTGTCGGTCAGTTTGTCTTTGAGCCAGCTGGAGTGTTATTATTAAAAAAGTGATCTGTCAGGCACATTGTGCCTGATTGTGCACCAATTCATAAGGTACGTTTTAAATACATATTTTTAACAATATCATTGAGTTTACTTACTTAGGTATGAAATATGGCAATATTTTATAAATATGCATATAAACAGTATTATTTCTGCTCCTGTGCCTGTCAGACACATTGCGCTCCAACTTGAAATACATTTATTTGTATTGCTTCAGGCTTTATGCTTGAAAATGTCAAGCTCAAAGAGAGTGTATGACTTGGACAAAGCTGAAGACCTTGCATAGATAATGAGATATCTGGAAGACCTTGCATAGATAATGAGATATCTGGAAGATGAGAATACCTGAATGAGAAGTTTGGATTTGATAGTGATACAAATTCAGAAGATAATTTCAGAACTAATTTAGAGAATCATGATGGTGATTCTGAAACTGAACAGGAGGACAATGGAACGGATGAAGATGAACCAACTTTGGGCACCGATTATCTTTTGGGAAAGGATAAAATTACTAAGTGGAGTCGTAATCCACATTAGGAAAATGTTAGAAGGTGCCCACATAACCTGCTTACTCATCTTTCCGGAGTAATAGAAAGTGCCAAGTTGGCAAAAACTGCACTTGAGTGATGGAACAATTTTTTTACAGATGAAATCTTTGCTGCAATTGTCAAATACACCAATCAGTATATAAAGAGTATCAAAAGTAAATTTTTTCGGGAAAGGGACATAAAAATAATACTGAAAATATAGAAATGAGAGAATTTATTGGACTTCTCTACTTAGCTGGGGCTTATACAGGAAATAGAGTTTAGAGGAACCATGGGGAACAAACGGAGATGGAGTAGAAAAGTTTAGCCTTGTAATGAGTATTGGGAGGATATCAAACAGAATAATCCCTTCAGAGTCCCAGAAGAATAACAGCTAGGTCGGCTTTGTACCTTTTCTTTGAAGGAGAGTTGGTGTGTTGCCACTCCATGGATTGCTATTTTGTTTCAGGTTTAAAGTAATGAACCCATGTTTGACATTTAATTGTCAGCCTCATGATATGCAAGCAATTCTGTATAGATGATCCTTCTTTGCTTTATATGGTTAAGCATTGAGAGCCCAGCAGGAACAAACCTTTGAGTATTCTAAATGGTGGACAAGTGTTTCAGCACTACCAACAGAGACATCAAGTTGAGCAGCGAGGTGTTTGATTGAAATCTATCAGTAACCTCAAATAAGAATGATAGTTCCAACATTGCAGGAGCCTTAGCTCTAGGTGACCAGTTAGTACACAGATCAGAGAGGTTTACTTGACCTTGTGATGACATGCCTTGCCCAACAACTCACCATGCTTTTGTCCACTGCATCTCCATTGACATTCTGCAAATCTTTGCTGCTCTGGTTATACACCAAAAGAAACTCAATAGCTGCTCTGTTTGGAGTGCAATTTATTACAAATGCCATTTGAAGGCTAGTTGTAGTGCTGTCATTTATTGGAAATTAGTAAAACTATATGAGATGAAGTGAGAATATTTAAAGATGTCTCAAACAAATTTCAATTTTTTTTCCAGCCGAAATTTGCCAAGAAAAATAATGTATTGCATTACTTATTTACTTACAAATTGATTAGTAGCAGAAGACCTTACATGGTGCAAGGGAATTTTAAATATGGAAAGTTTACCTAATCCAATAATTAAGATAAAATTTACTGATATTAGCATGGCCTAAACTAAATAACATTTTTATTTTAAAACATTTTTTATTAAATTGCCTTCTTTTGTGGAGGGAACAAATTTTACAATCGCTTGTAAACTAGCTTCCCTATGAACTAGAGAACTTGAAATTTAATCTAACTCAGAACTAGATGACGCATTAAGCCAAACTATCCTCTACATGTAACAAGATTTTAACTAACTTCACGGGGAGTTAGAGGTTTGAAACTTTAAACATATCTCAGGACTATATGAAAAACAGACAGAAAAGATTTTTTTTTTTTTTAATCATACTGTCCTGCAATATATAACTTTTGTTTGCCGGTTTGTATTCTGAAAGGTGATTTTAACTAATTTCGGTGTGCCAAATTGAATGATGCTGTCCATACTTCTCTATCATGAAACGTTTTCTCACAAAATACTGTTTTTATGTAAAAATTGTGCATTACAATATGAATACATATGCAGAAATACCCCTATATCTGTAAAATAAGGTGTGAAGTTTACATTGTCCTTGGCTAGTAATTGTGCAGATTTACATTTAAGTGGTGATTAAGGAACTTCCCTTTTCATGCACCAACAATAGTCCACTCAATGTTTCACTGACCCTGATATCTCCTGATTTCTTGGTTAAATCACCATTCATCTCTGAGGGATCCAAAATTATCTGGAAGAAAGTTTAGATGAGAGTACAAGAAGTGAAGGTTTAAACTCATATTTCACCCTGAAGCTCATAGTTTTTAAAGCAAATTTCTCATAATTTTTTCATATCGCAGTTCTTCTATATTTCTAAGAAACTTACTGAGTACTTCTTTGAAAGTACACCACTTTTGTGGTTTTCTATCATTCATGGTGTCCAAAAATACACAATCTTCATTATCTATCTCATTGAGGTCCATTAAATATACCCTCTTTTAGCTTCAGACAGCTCAGAAAATTTATTGCTCAGTTATCTGAAACTTGAACTATTTTTGTTGGGTGCTTTTATGCAGTTTCATAATACCATAATATATTCAAAAGAGGCAGTAACATTTGTTATGGTTCAACTAGACTAGCACAAATGACATTTTTTTCTCCTGGCATTAAAACTTTTCTCTTAGTCAGTTCTTTCATTGTCCATTGTATAACCCTATTTCCACTGTTTCATTCTTATAAAGAGCATGTAGGTATTTTGTATATCCTCCTTGCTGCCCTAGTAAGATACTGGATACATTTAGGTCTCCACACATTAGCCATTGATATTCCTTGTAATTAATTCTAAATTGATTTCTAGATTTTCATATAAGACACAGGAACACAGAAACACACACTCAAGAACCACAGAATGTGCAACTAGTATTGAAGGAAAATTTAGTTCTATTGTGCAATAAAATGGTTTTTAGACTTCTTCTCTAAGCATAATATATAAATGCTGGTTGTTACCATCATATGTTTGTCTTCTCAGCTGTTAAATTAAACCTTATACATGGCAACAATAAATGAGTTGGTCTTCCATCTTAAACTTGATAAATTCTTTGACTCTACCAGGAAAATGTGTTGCCTGGAGCCAGCATTTTTCTCTTTCAACTTTGATTCAAGTAATTTGCTTTTGTCTTTGGTATTAGCTAAGTTTCTTACTAAGTCGTCCAAATCTCGACAATATCTTCTGGATATTTCATTTTTGTTTCCTTTGTCTTACTATACTCGGATACTTTACACATGCAGAAGTAGCAATCCTGAACTTCATTGATTTCTATTTCATATTGTACCACTGCCTTAACCCTTCACTGCATGTTTTGCAAACAGTATGTGGAGCCCATGTTTGACTTTCATATCCTAGCTTAAATTTATATGTAAAATACACCTTCTTCAAAAACTGTGTAATGTTTTCTGTCTCTGCAACAATAAACACATATGTAACATATCAAAATTTAACTGTATTGGAACACCACAGTGAAGCGAAATAATTATTACATTATAGATGAGTCATATTTATTACACATCAGCTTCACTTACGTACCTAATTTGAGGACATGTTGAAATCCCACCAGAAGATAACCCCACATTTAAATTCATCACAAAATCAACAGATGGCAGCAGCAACTCCAGAACTACCCACATCTCTGGATCAAGCTTTAGTTGCATAAGAGCTGATGATGCGAACGATGGTTCGCGAAACATGCCCTCAAATTAGGTATGTAAGTGAAGCTAATGTGTAATAAATACGACTCATCTATAATTTAATAACATATGCAACAATTTATTTGAATTGTTCATGCATTTTCTTCTAGAAAAGGTGAAAGCCACTGTGAACAGTGTATCACTACACAGTACATTCTAAAATTACAAAATAATGATAATTTTTTTTTTTTTGTGGAAACAGCATTACCGGTCACAGCGAGTTACAGGAAGCAATTAAAGTTCTGAGAGTTAAGACATATAAGCCCCTAATGGGTGAGTGTTATGTTTGTTTATCGTGCAATGGTTGACAGTTTTACTGTCTTGATCAGTTATCAGCTCATCGCTTAGGAAGATAAGGGTTAAAGAGTATGGAAGCACTGAAGGAGTGGTTTGTTTGTAGGTATATATACCTAAATATATAAAATTTGTTACACTAATATTCATCTTTTGCTGTAAAAATATACATATATAATTGCAATTATATATAATGGCCAATATATCAAAATATCTAATTTCATAAACATGATATATGATATGTGAAAACTGTTATTCATTTTCAAAATCATCAAAACCAGAAAGGTGTCACAGAACAGCGTCACTTAATAAGAAATTAAATGGTTTCTAATATACATTTTTAAAACATTAAAAAGTATAAATTAATTTCTCCTAGTCCTGTACAGCCCTGAAAACTTGTGGCTGTTAATTTTTAATAGTTATAAAAATACTTGTAAGAATTAAAATAAAAAACAAGGGATGCATGCAATAGATAACAGGAGTGTAAGGAATATCTTTCGTTGAGAAAACTCACACAGTTTATATAATTTGCAGTGGGCCCCACATTTTTCATTTTAAATCTTTTAAGTATTTTCATAGTTATTAAAAGTTCACAATCACTTCATGGCAATCTGCATGGGGATAAGGAAAATTATTTTATAATTGTTATTCTCTTTTTTAAAACATGAGATATTAATAACTTTTTTTTTTTCAATTTTAAATGCAAACTCCAGTTTTTGGTCAGTATTGCAGTCAAAACACATTGATCACCATTTACTTTACATGTTTCCAAGCGATCCTTACCACAAAAATAAAATCTGAATCTAGTTAGTCTCCAGTAATGAATCCAATGAATCAGTACTGTAACAGCTGAGATATAAACATAAGAACAAGCAAGTTTTAATGGCAATATTCCATAAAAAAAAACAACTAATCTTTATAGAAACTAAATCAGAAGGGGTTAACAGATACCTATATGCAGTTGGCATCCAGGTCGTATAAACAAGATACTCAGCTGAGCTAAGTTTTGTCACAAAGATTACGATACTGAACAGGCCTGAGTGCATACCTATGCTAATGACCTGCCTGTCAATCAATAAAAGGATTTCCTTGTATGGAGGAATTATAACATATACTGTAGTTAATATATTGTTAATAGTTGTATATAGTAGTTCTTAGTTTTTACACAAAAGGATGTATCTGACATATGTTATGGATAAATAAAATTGAACTGAATAGCTGAGAAATACAATAGCCATTATTGTTCTTATTGCTGCTTCTAGGGGATTTCTTTTGTGTCTAGAAGGAGCACCTCTGAGGATGGTCTGCTTGAGTATGGTGCATAGACTGCGCAATGGTTCTTGAACCTTCACTCACAGAACAGTCCGCGAGCCCATTCTTTCCTGTCTCCTTCTTAGTCCCATAATCAGCAAACTTATTGCTCTTGTTACTTGATGCAATATGCCATGTGAATCATCTGCCCCCAAGTACAGTGGACTATATTGTGATGCTGTCATACGTATGAGTTGTGATAATGCTTCTTGTAATTTCAAAGTTAAAAGGAAAGACTCTTCATAGCCAAACTTGTGAGGTGATAGCTAATTTATATGAATACCTTAAGGAAGAGATAATGCATAAAGATTGCTATTCTCCTGAGCATTTCAGAGTAATTGAGAAAGTGCAAGAAAGTTATAAATCACAATAGAAAACTGAAGACTTTCAAGAAGAAATGAATATTGGTCCGGCTGAAGATAGAGGGAAGGCCTCAGAAACCGGTTCCGGGAAAATTTAAAAGTGAGTGTTGTTTTGTGTTATTAATCGACTCCTAATTAACTTAATTGAAAAGTATGTTAAACAGCTAAGCGCAATGTAAAATCCAAATTTACTCCCTAACTCGGTGCCAGTAACAGATAATATTTCTTAGCATAATACGTAAGTTCCTTAAGAAGAGAGATACTTTCTTGATTACAATATCACATCCCCTTTGATGAAAAGCACCAAAACAAAATTGTATGGTTTAAGTCTAGCCAACAAGCCAACTCAGAAGAAGTTTTTGACTGACCAAATTTTGTCAAAGATATAACCATGCAACTTTAAGGCTTCCTCCATACCATCTGGATCTGAATCCTATAGAATTAAATACGCAGATGTCAAACAATAACAATGGGTTGCTTGTTGAAGTGTAACCTTTAAAACAAAAGACGTTAAACTGTCCCGCCAATGATTTGAGTAAATTGGCAACTGGAGTGGAGAAAGATATATCATGTGGATGAAATAGAACAGGAGTACTGGAAAAAAGATGCACTAACGGAAGAACGAGCTGAAAATTATAACTTGAAGACAATTGGATGGAAAGCAGTGACAAGGATGACAGTGACTGCACATAAGAAGATTTGTTAGGAGTAGAAGAATTAAAATTATTAAAGACAAATTATATGATTTAAAGGCAAAATTGTTTAACTGCATGCTAAGTTACTGTGTGTAAATGAAAAATCTTAGAGCAATAGTATTTAAACTGTTGAAGACTGTACTTCAGTCTCTTCCCTGAATAGCAACGAATGAAATAAACAATCAAGTGATACTTGAGAGGTGAAGTCATCGCAATGACATATCACTGCCATTGAAGGCCAGGGAAAACAAGTAAGAGATTCGCATCAAAGCTTTCATTTAAATATTTCAGTGTTCAAGAACCATTGCGCAACCTATAACAAGCAGCAGTCCACAGTGAGGGTAAATTAGCATCAAACTGAGTGAGTCCAGATGCCAGTGCAACAGTTATAAAGTCTATCGAAATTTAACTGTATTGGAACACCACAGTGAAGCGAAACAATTATTAAATTTGATGCAAATGATAGTTCGCAAAACATGTCTTCAATATAGGTACGTAAGTGAAGCTGATGTGCAATAAATATGACTCATCTATAATTGAACAGTTATGAAGTCTTTAGTGAACAGTGCCAGAGTCTAGCACTAAATGCAGTGCAGGTTACGATGCAGCACTGACAATTCATGGATCAGTTGTGTTTGTTCTGAGTGATGTAGCAGTGACTTAAATGCAACATTAGTACTTTGCTAACCTCTTAGAAGAAAAATAAGGCTTGTTTAGCAGTAAATGATGTTCTCATTTGTTACACTGCTGTCAGGAGTGGGATTCCAAAGTCATGATGGAGGTAATACTGAAACAATTATTAACCAGTATCAAGGAAATAAAATGCAGAATGCAAAAGATGGAATAAAAAATGTAAACCAGCTTAAACAAAATGAAGTAATGAAAAGTGAAAAATAGTGAACTCCATGACAAAAGAAATAAAGACAGAGATGAAGAGCCTCAAGGAAGACATGACAGAAATGAAGAGTGTACAGGAAATCATGGTAGAACTATCAACCAAAGTTGACAAACATGAAGAAAGATGTAGTTGTCAGCCAACTTGTTAATGCCTGTACGACATAGGGAAACGGCTTAGCGTCCTCGAAGTAAGAGTTGCATGCAGAATGCCATGATGAGATATTTGACAAGAGTCAAGAACTTGGTCAAGGTCCCAAGACATGCTACAGCTGTACATGTTAAGCCACCCTTATGAAGAGACCTCAACATATGTGTTCTGCCAGTAATTTGCTTTTGACATTGCTCACAACCAATGAACAGCAGAAGAGGAAGCCACATTGTTGACAGCCAGCCTCTGGGGAGGGACAGTAAATGTTCTGAATGCTGTTCCAGCATTATTTGGAGACGTTTGAAACACCTCTCAAGAACTGTTTAGGAAATAAACATCTAGCTGCAGACAATTGTAGCCACCTCATGTAGAGGCTGCAACATCCAAGAGAACTGCAGAAGTTCACTCTGGCACTTTGATCTGAGGGAAACAGGCGAGTAGAGAGTATCAGCATGACCAGGGGCATGTTAGAACCATCGATCCCTCAAATGAAGCACCATGCCTTACACAGGATGGATGACAGTCTCACAGATGGATCAGTATAGAGGAGGCATGATACTTTCCTTCTTGAAGTAATTGCTTTGGAAACTTGGATAAAATCCACGTGTTAGCGTTAGAAACTCCAATGCTATCATCTACCATTAATCCCTTAACGTAAAAGCCCGAGTAAACTTGTTTATAATTTTTCAAGAACAGTCACATCCCGAGTAGACTCGGGTGACTAGCTTTGCAACTGGAAATTAGTTTAAAACCAGAGTTCTCTCACTATCTTGCAGTTCCTTGATTCAGGTACTTGTTTCCTTCCGCATATTTTTCTATGTTAGATGTCTTTGTTTGTACCAGCTGTTGTGTGTACCCATATGGTGTGCAGTTCTGTGTGTTTTGTAGAAATAGAGAGTGATAAAAGATTATAATATTGAATTTAGTGGAACTGAAATTTCTAAAGAAAGCTACGAAGGCACTTCAGAAGAAGAAAGTGTCTTTTCCAACTCATCGGAAGGTGATATTGCAGCTGAGCAAATCATTGCAGGACACCAGAGGGAGAAATGTTCTCCAAAAGAAGTGGGCAGGCCATCAGCGAAAGCAAGTCCTTTGCGACTTGTTGCCGACATTTTCCATCATAATCCTGCCCAATGAAAAAAGAAAAATCCAACATGAATATGTAGAATGTGCAGTAGTGTGTGTGATGCTAGGTGCAAGAAGATACGAAGGGAATCTAGATATATGTGCACTGACTGTAGCATATCTTTGTGTATTGATCCTTGCTTAAAGGTTATTCACACAGCAACACATAAACAAAACAAATAATAAAGTGTGATTTAAAACATAGGTTAATAACTTTTTTTTTGTTTTGTTTTTTGTTTTATGTTGCAGTACCCAATATAAACTTGTTTATATGTATTGGTTTATAAAAGAAAGCATAATATGTATTTAATGAGTATACTCGGGATTTAAACCTAGAGACTATTCAGACACAAAAATTTGTATTGTTATGGTTGTAAATGCTGGTTTTATTGTTGTGATCAGTGTTGTAACTTAATGAACATTCAATTGTGACAATAAAAAAAATTAGATAAAAACAGGAACATACTTTTGAAAATAATAGGTATGCTAAGAGGTTAAATGAAAAGCACCGGTAGTTAAAGCTCTCAAGTAATTAACAGATATAACATAAAGCAAGTGATGTTTCCTTTGGTAATAATCTAACCCCTCTTTGCTCTTTGGGATACTCAGTATTGCTTAATACTGAGGTTTCAAAATCCTAATCAAGTTAACAAATGTCCATTTCACACTGTGCTACAATTTAACATTAGTTGAATTCAGTCCCTAAAATACAAAACCACAGTTAACTTAATCTCAATCATGAATGCACTGCAAAAGCTACAATACTACCAAAAGATGGTAGCAAGTGATGGGCTTCCCTTATAGAAGAAGTTCATATCTGAAAAAGTTAAAACTTTGAATAGAAAATCTCAAGAATGCTTAAGGATTTTCTTCAAACTATCTAGGGCTAGGAACAAGTACAGGAAGGTGCATATGCCATGCACAATCAATCTAGAAGTTATAATCCCTTGTAACTTGATAACTGAAATTTATGGCCACTAAAAATAGGGAATGGAAACCACAAGAGAAAATGAAAAAACAAACATTGTGGGCTTTCAATAACTGCAACAGAACATGGTTGGAAGCAGGAAAGGATGTCAATTAGTACATAATGCAAAAATTACTGTGACTTTGGACATCATTTGTTTAAAATGTCTCAATAACATTTTATTTTCTCGTCTAAATGCATGTTACACATTGTTTTAAAAACCAAGCAATTCTACTATTGACGAAGTAATGAAACTGATAAAGAAAGCACCCATAGTTTATGGAAGTCATTTTGGGTTTTTCTAGGTCTACTACTAAATAGATCGAGTGCCTGTTATGAGTTATAGTTTCCTCAACTAGCTTTTATATCCAAGTTCACTTTATTCTGCATGTGATCTACAGCTGTAGGATAAATAACTGCTTATTTCAATAGAAATTAGTTCTGTGAATGACTATAGTTTTCATTTATGGATGCAATGGTTCTCAACATCACATTCTAAATAGCACATGAAAGTCTACTTAATTTTACTCAGAGACCTCTATCAGGCTTGAGTTTTTTTTTTTTAATGTAGATCCATGACAGAACCATTGGCTTTACTTCCCTTGCAAAGGAAGCCATGTTAAGGATTCTTATGGAAAAGTCCTTTGCCAAGTTCAAACTCATGACAGGCATCTGAGGCTAGCAAATTACCCCTAGATTAAGAACACCTGTTCTGCATTTAACCAGTAGCTGTCCTTTGTGTTTGAAAAATTACCGGAAAGTGCAAGCATATGCAGAAATTAGTATATGATAGTAGTGACTTATTGTATATTAATGCCACAGTGTTGTAAAATGCAAAGGAAGGAGAGTTGTCATATAGCAGAAGGCAAGGTATGTGCATTTAATTTAGAATGATGTAGATAGTTTACCACTTGATGCTTGAGCACCTTGTTTGAACATACAACTGAAGTGGAATAACATAAATATATTTTGATGGAAATTAATCGCTCTTCCACACTAGCCATGTGTAGGCCAAGGTTTGGATAGGTACAGTCAGACAAAACTTCAATGCCATAGCCAGGATTTGAACCATGAATCTCCCGGTTTCTGTCCAGTTGCCCTTAACCATTGAGCTACTATGGCAAACTGCCAGCATGGCATTAAATTCTCCAACTGACTCGTACTTTTCCCGGTAAACCACTAGGGGTTCTCATATACATCAGATATGCACCATTTGTGGGCGACTTACTATGCTGTAAGTACTTAAGTATCATGCTTCATGATTAAACCACTATAGGTTAACTGATGGAAATTAATCGTTCCATACTAGCTAATGGATTAGAAACAGACTGAAAAATTCAATGCCATAGCCAGGACTTGCACCATGTACTGATAGGTTTCTGTTGGTTGCTCTTAACCATTGAGCCACCATGGCAAACTGCCAGCATGGCATTAAATTCTCCAACTGACTCATTTGTTCTCGGTAAATCACCAGGGGTTTTCATATATGAGGTATGCGCAATTTGTGGCATACTTACTATGAAGTCCCAGGTTTCATAGTTAAACCACTATTAGATTAATTTCCATCAAATAGCCTAATAGTGGTTTTAACTGGGACTTAAGCACTTACAACATAGTAACTCCCCACAAATGGTGTATACCACATATACGAGAACCCCTAGTGGTTTACCAGGAAAAGTACAAATCAGTTGGAGGATTTAATGTCATGTTTGCCATGGCAGCTCAATGGTTAGGAGCAACCAGATGGAGACCAGGAGATCCTTGGTTGAAATCCGGGCTAGGGCATTAAATGTTTAAGCCTGACTACCTAATCAAATGATTTTACTGACACCTGAAAGTACAGCAAGTTTTAGTTAATTGATGGAATTTAATCATTTCTCCACACTAGCCGTATATAGGCTATGATTTTTTATGGATAGAGTCAACATGAAAAATTCAATGCCATGGCCGGGATTTGAACCACGGATCTCCTGGTCTCCGTCCAGTCGCTCTTAACCTTTGAGCTACCATGGCCAACATGCCTTCCTGACATTAAATTCTCCAGTTCACTCATATATTTCCCCGGTAGACCACTAGGGGCTCTTGCATCCGAGATACACCGTTTGTGGCGACTTACTGTCGTAAGTACTTGAGTCCCAGGCTTCATCATTTAACTCTTTATTATTTTAGTTAATTGATGGAATTTAATCATTTCTCCACACTAGCCGTATATAGGCTAAGATTTTTTATGGATAGGTCAACATGAAAAATTCAATGCCAGGAAGGCACGATGGCCATGGTAGCTCAAAGGTTAAGAGCGACTGGACGGAGACCAGGAGATCCGTGGTTCAAATCCCGGCCATGGCATTGAATTTTTCATGTTGACTGTATCCATACACCAAGTTTTCTCTACATTATAAGTGCTGCATATTGGTAGACACTGTAGTACCTCTAAGCTACATCATAAGAAGAAACTCTGTAATACCAACAAAAATATTGTGTTACATCTATTTAATATCCTTTTGATCTTCAGTATAAAAATTGAGTAGCTCAAAACTGAATTAATGGCTGTCAGCAGTTTACCGAAATCTGAAAAGGAAATTAAAACTGTAAAGTTGATTTGTTTAAGTTGATCTACTGTTTAACCCTTTCGCCGATATGGACGTCATATGACGTCCAAGTTAAAAGGCCCCAAACCGATATGGACGTGTATAGACGTCCTGCGCATACATGCATTTAATGCTCATGTAACGCCAATTATTTTAATCTTGCTGTTTTACAATGAATTTAAATTAGTTCTATAAGGATTGTAAACGTATCCTTAAAGGTTTCTTTTTGAATTGTACACCTCCAAACCTGGATAAACACCCAAGGGCACATCTGCAGATTCACACCCAATAATATTGGTTTCCTTGCGAACTTCTTTTTCGCAACACACTACACATTTTCGAAATGGTTACAAGTTTTTTGGGTGTGGGTGGTATACTTTTAGGAAAGTGTTTTCTCTCAAGTATGAGGGATGATGTGGTGAATTTTGCCACCCCCTAGTATAAAGAGGCCTCTGAGTATTATAATACTCAATTAGGTTACGAGCTCTTTATACGCGCAAGTACAGGTAGATGAATGTCTTTTACAGCTCTGAAAATTACTAAACAACTGTGCATAGTTACATCCAGTGGTATAAAAATACTTTTTTTTTACCATTTAACTCTTTTCCGTAAAGAGGGATAGCTGGTAATAGCTGATCCGTATCACGCATATTTGACCCGCCATTTCCCCAAACAATGGAGTAGCTAACATGCCAGCTGTAGACCAGTACACGTCACTGCTACGTATGTCCTAAACATCTCCATAATCGTACAACAAATCTTCCAGATTTTCTACAGTAATATCAGAAGCCTGTACACATCATACCCAAGCTAATTTATTTGCTACATTACCGGGATAAGTCATGGTTAACATTGAAATTTAACAATTTCAAATGTGCCATACATTTAGCTCTTGATAGCTTCAAGAAATCACTGAACAAAGAGAGAGTATAAATATCTGAAATACAGAGCGAAAACTGCTGCATAAGGCTACCAGAAACCTTGGTTGAGAAACACTGTAATAACAGATGCTGACAGAGTTTTCATTCCAGTGTGGGAGTGTGTGACGCAACATATTCTCGTCATATTATCGCTTGGCATAGCATAAATAAACTAAACTTGAACCTGAGAAGTCGCTTACGTAGCTATACATACATACTATAGCTCGTATACACACAAAACAAAGTGATTCACATATTAGGCGCGTTCGGCACAAAGAATGGCTTTTGCTACAGTGAAACAAAGTAGTGAAATTTCAACAATTTATTAATTTAGTCTCTACTTTATTGTTACTGTAGATTTATACTGCCTTTAATGAGTTTTAAACCAGTTTTTGTTTCGTTTAAATAGCTTAATAAATACGGAAGATACGGAATTGTATTTATGATGCATTTTTACAGCATTTAACAATTTAAATGTCCTGTTCTGTTTATTGGGTATCCGTTGCCGGCCCCTGGAGGGTTTAAATGGCCATCGGCGAAGCGGTTAACTATCTGACATCACAGAATCCAACATACAGGGAAGGAACTGTGTTACTAGAAGCACTCCATATCTGTAAATTAAACATTATTTAATAGTACATTTCAATTGCATGTTTATTAATTTAATTTGTGTAAGTGCATATTGTTAGAATTTAAGCTATGATATTCACTGATCTTACAGTCTCCACATGTTTGTTATTTTATGGCACAATAGCTTTAGCCAAAAAGGGTAAAGTGAATGTAGATCTTTACATGCATGGAGAGTAAGCTTAGAAGAAACAGGGTTTATAATGCAGAATATGCTTAATGTACATGCAGTAATGCTATTAGAAACTGGAAAAATGAAACTTTTAAGACCTTTCTGTTAGCATTTCTGGGCTCAGGAAAGCTTTCTATTGATTGTGCATGCTTATGTTTGCAAACAAGTGTTTTAAATCTTTCCAGTTTTTATTCCTGGAAAATTAAGCATCAGGCTTCAGTAAGTATTTGAATTACTTAGAATTTGTTTCATAATTATTTTATTGATAACTGTACATTGTTACCTATCTACTATTTAATATCACCTTAAATAAACATTATATGCACCAGAACGTCTGTTTATAAGAACACATTTAAAAGTAAAAATAATACACAACTAATTGGATATTGATTTTTTTTTTATAAAAACCTTACTTTTACTTCTTAATTTTGTGCATTTACAGTTTGCATAAAAGGAGTTATTTATTGAATAAAAGAAGTCTCCTGCAAAACAATTATGTTAAAGCAATCCTCAACAACAATTAAAATTAACTGTAAGTTCCATTCAATGTTGAAATTTATTTTATTGTGAAATTCAGAACTACAGTGTTCTACATCAGCACATTGTTTGATACAGTTCTAATGCACACAAACACCAAATGCAATCTTAACTAATGATCAGGATGTATAATCTGATCAGAAATCTCAGTTCAGGGTTTTTACATATACCATCAACCTTTCAAACCCTCCTCTTTTGCAAATGGCACATGATCTCTCACACCCACACATTAACACTCACATATACAAATACATGCTCATATTTGCGGTGGATTTTATTACATTATATAGCATTTTGCTGTTCAGCATCATGGTTTATAAATAACTGAATATATGATTTAAGTTTATTTGTTAATGTTTAAAAACCTTATTTACTAAGTAGTTGAACTGAATGTCAAAACTAGGGTTAGTGTATATGCAAATTTACATCCATTATACAAAACAATTTAATAGTACCCTTGTCATTCCAAAGTTCAACCTATTTCTCACTGAAACTCAAATCTGTGCTATAAGCAGTTTCATTCCAGTGCTCAGAATTTTTCTGAATCTCACAATATTTTCTCTGACCCTTCTCATTAACAATAACTAACCAAAACAATAACACATTACTTAATATACAACTTTAAGATTAATATGGCTTACTATACCATAGAAAAGTAAAAATAAAGAATACTAAAAAGAAGAAATCAGTATACTCTTACTTCAAGCTATTAAACACAAACTTAATGATAAATTAAACAAGAGTAAAAATTATTTTTTCATAAATAGTTGCAAAGAGGATGTAAAATAAAATGGTTAAATCAGCTAAGGGAAGGGGATAAAAAGGAACAAAAAGGAAAGTACTAAAAAAAAAACCCTGTTTTCTTGCCGTTCTTCTAAATTTCAGTCTTTCAGGATAACATTGTTACATTCATTCCTTAAGTTTTTCACACATACAGGGCCTAACAATTTGAGCGATTGATTCAGGCTGTTTTTATTAAATTAAAATTCTATGTCCCTCCCAATATCAAAATAAAGAGCTATTGAAATTATGCAATTCAAGATGACAACCAGTTTTAATGGAAACAAATTCTGCATTGGTGAATGCTAATGGGGATGAATTAGATAAGCAGGTATAATTCAGTAACATCCCCATTTAGTCTTGGCAAAATGCAAAGCTAACATCAACCCAAAAGCTTGCAACATATGCACTTTTAAACTTGCAAAATTTCTTCTGCTCCTCTTTCTTGTCTTCATTAATCTGAACTTTTGTTCAAAACTTCAGCAATTTACATTATTCTTGAGGCACAGCATTTAGACTAAAGAGGAAAATGTTTATTTTTCTTGTGATTTCTTCTTAATTAGCTATATTTAACTGGAACATCTCTCCAGGATTAACAATCAATTTAGGAAACATCTGTGAAAAGAAAGAAAATAAGTATATTAAATGCAAGAAAGAACAGAATCCATCAATGTTAACTTACATGCAAAGTTATGCTCACTTCTCTTTGGTTCTCTACTATCTTAATATTAACCTGTGTTTAACCAGCATATGTTACACTCCTACAGTTTAAAGTAAAGCAAAAATCATTCAGAATGAAAAGAACTCCAGTGGCTATACCCAGAAAATTCAACAAATATATTTCATTTTTTACGAAAATGTCTAACATTATTTTAATCCAAATCACTTGAAATACATTTTTCGGGAAAAAAATCTGATAAATGTTTAATTTGGGATGGGGAATTATTTTTAAAAATCTTTGTGTTGTATCCTTGTACACACTGAACTTAATTCTAAGTTTGGTATTTAATGAATTTTATGAGTTATACCCACACATTGATAACTTTTTTCTATTTAAGGGAATATCCAACATGTGTTTATTGGGAAATTACAGTATCAAATTTTTGGACAGAATACAATACTTCGTCCACTTATAAATATACAGTACAAAAATTAAAAAATCAATCTTGTGCTATGGCAGTAATGTTCCAAACTTACTTACACAACCTGGTGTTAATTATAAAGCAGAAGGTAAGAATTCAACTTTCAGCTGGAGAGGATAAAGTAAAAAATGAAAGTTAATACTAGATTAGTAATTAAGCTCTGAAGCTTTCCTGGCAACAAACATATTTTAGATACTAAAATTAGGCAAGTGAGTCAATCTTGTATATACTTTTCTCCACCTACATGTTTTTTAATGAAGACTAGTTTCTGGGAACTTCTTCCCTATCCAGAAACTAGTCTTCATTAAAAAACTTGTAAGTGGAAAAAAGTATATACAAGATTGACTCACTTGCCTAATTTTAGTAATAATGGCACTCCACTTTCTGAAATACTTATTTTTATTCTATATATTGTAGATGTTCTCGGGCTTCAAGCTTATTTTAATAATTGTGATAAAAAGTATCTGGACACCCCCCAAAACATACACTTTCATATTAGGTGCCACCTACTGCCAAGTACTCACTATCCGCAACCTCAATTGTCATTAAGACTTTGTGAGAAAGCAGAATGGGATGCTCCCCGGAACTCAGGGACTTAGAACATAGTCAGGTGATTGGGTGTCACTTGTGTCAGAAATCTGTATGCAAGATTTCCACACTCCTAAACATACCTAGGTGCACTGCTTCTGATGCGATCGAGAAGTGGAAACATGAAGGGACACATACAGAACAAAAGCATACAGGCCAACCTCATTTGACTGACAGAAACTGCAGACAGTTGAAGAGGGTCATAAAGTGTAACAGGCAGACATCTATCCAGACTGTCACAAAGGAATTCCAAACTGCATCAGGATCCACTCCAAGTACTATGACAGGCATGAGATGAGAAATCTTGATTTGATGGTCGAGTGGCTGTTCCAAAGCCACACATCATGAAGGTAAATGTTAAACAATGCCTCACTTGGTGTATGGAGCATCAACGAACAGTGGCAAAATGTTGTGTAGAGTGACGAATCATGGTACACAATGTGGCAATCTGATGGCAGGGTGTGGGTATGGCAAATGCCCAGTGAACACCAACCAGCATATGTAGTGCCAACAGTTAAATTCAGAGGTGGTGGTGTTGTGATATCATTGTGATGTGGTCACTTTTTTGGAGGGGGCTTGCATCCCTTGTTTAGTGTGGCACTATCACAGCGCAGGCCTATATTGATGTTTTAAGCATGATGTTTCAACATGATCGAGCACCTGTTAGGGCTGTGGCAGTGGTTACATGACAATAACATCTCTAATGGACTGGCCTGCATAGAGCCCTGACTTGATTCCTAAGAATGTTGGGATGTTTTGAAATGCTGACTTCGTGACAGGCCTCACCGACCTACATCTCTCTCATCAGTTCAGCACTCTGTGAAGGATGGGCTGTTATTCCCCAAGAAACCTTCCAGCACCTGATTGAAAGAATGCCTGCGAGAGTGAAAGCTGTCATCAAGGCTAAGGGTGGTACAACAACATACTGAATTATAGTATTACCGATAGAGGGCGCCACAAACTTGTAAGTCATTTCCAGGCAGGTGTCAGATACTTTTGATATCACAGTGTACATTTTCATAGTTATGCAAACTATAGTAATGGCAACTCAGTATAATTTGATGTTTAGAAATGTACCACTACCTAATAAATACAAATCAAGTACTAACAGCAAGTATGCTTTATTACATTCTTGAATGCACCCAGCCTTACTACTGGTCTACCTGAAATAATCTAAATCATGAAAGCTCACTCCACTAATTTAACAGAAAATATGATTCTGTAATATGGATGAATTAGACAGCAGGCTCAAGGAAGTTCCAATAAATGGTTTATTCTGAAGATCTAATACCAGAAGTTTCCCAGGCAGCATGAAATTGTCAACCACATCAAATTATGAGCTCTATATAACTAAACTACAGTTAGCAATAAATACAGATTAACAAAAGCTGTTAACTGGAGATCATGATATAAGCTCTACATGAAGTAAGAACAGATATATGAAGAGAACATTTCCACTGTACGAAAGCGGTTGGTGCTGCATTCCAGAATATAAAACAAGATTTTGTAGGGGTGAGCTACTATCTTAGAAGCAGAAACACTGAATTAAATAGCTGGTTTAAGAACTTTAAATTTAAGATCATGGAATAACACAAAAGAACTTGGAAAGTACATCAATAAGGTAAGTAAAAAATGGCTATGTAAGGTAGAAAGTATTTGTGTTATGATATTGTATGGGGTATACAAAGAAATTAAAATTTTTAGGGTGTAAGATTCAATGTATATTCACCTAATACAACTTGATATTAATTCATGTCTTTCATGTCAGATTTACTCAAGATGACCTTCTGAGATTCTCTTCTCTGAAATCAGTCTTGAATAAGCAAGACATAACAAACAAAGGCTTTTAAATAATATTTTGAATCATTCCAATATTAATCATAGGCCACCTTCCACAAGATGCAAACCTTTAGACCTTTCCAAAGTTAATTTGTCACTTCATCTTCGCCATTGCCATCCAACTTTTCTTCATGAATGAATGAATTTTATTAACTACATTTGGTTACATTTACACATATTGCAATTTTCCTTTGTAGTACTTAAAATTCATCAAGAGTCCCATATAGCTGACACTGGCTATATTTTGTATGATGATCCATCCAATCTTCAGTTTCCATTTCAATGCATTTATTTCCTGTCTTTTATCTATCCTGCACCCATCATCTATATGTTTTATATTTTATCTCCCCTCTGTATTAACTTTCCCTTCTCAACTTATCTCAGCTACTAATACTCAATTTTTGTTGCACACTTCCCTAATCTCCTCTATTTGTCCATCTTTCATTAGTATTTCTCTAATTACCAATATTTATTCTTTCCCTGACTCAAGTTTATTACCTTATTACACTGTTATTATTTACTGACTTAATTTTTAAGTCTGCAATGGTTTCTTTGTATTTTTAAACTTATGCTTGCCACTTTACTGCCTTTCTTTCCCACAATTCTTGACAATCAAGGTAAACCATTATTCATTTCATCATTCATCACCCTTTTCTTTTGATTTCCATTTTCATCATATCCTCTTTCCCAACTTGCTTTGTCTTGTCACAAGCCATACTTCTTCAGATTTCTTTGGTTCCATATAATTTAACATCACATTCCTCTTCCGTTCACCATTCACCTTCATCCCTCAGACTATACATCTTATTTTTCTCATTTCTTCACTTTCTTGCCAAACAAGACTTATTTCTTCCTGCCCCCTTATCTTATTCACTCATTCAAACTTCATGTGTCACATATTTTCACTTCAATCTTTAACACCAGAATTTTTACTACTGTCCGGCCGCTGTATCTTCGGCTCTGACATTTAGTGGCTGCAGGAGGTGGAGGGGGAAGGTTACTAGTACCAACATATAATAATGAGTAATTGAAAACATATCGTCAGAATTATCTTTATAATGAGAGTATAGGAATCTATTAGCTTCAAAACATTGAAATACAACTTGTAATTTCATTATCATGCAAGATATTCTTTACAGCATCACTCCATTCAAATATTTCGTTCACACCTTTCACGCACACCAACTGCTTCTGTTGGTGATACTGGGAGTCTGTACATCCGGTGTCGTGGTCAGGAAGCTAAAACTGTCTGCTAGCGCCAATCAGCGTTGTCGCTGGTAGGCGTGGCTCCCGAACCCAACACCGTGTTGCCAGCTTAAATTTGTTTGAGCCACGTGGCCTAATAGAGGCTTGCGCTGGTGAACTTTCTTTGGTATAATTTTCGTGCGTGAACTCCGATGTTTAGTGTTCGTAAGTCCTATTATTATCACTATTATAATAATATGGCTACTGGTTCGTGAAATATGCAAATACATGAAATATTTAAAATACGCATTGTTCCTCTGCTTGAAATTCCCGCTCAAGAACTGGCAACAGCCCGCTTCCCCCTCTCGAGAAATGTCAGAGCCGCAGATAGAACGGCCGAGGTATAACTATGCACTTAAACCTTCACACCATGTTTGAGTTGCTGCTAGTGGCATCCTTTCTTGTCCCCCTCCCCCCCCATTGTTTTGTCAGCATTCCCCTTTCTCCTCTTTTCCTTTTTTGATTAATTCTGCTTCACAGTCTGAAGTCACTTCTGCTAATATCATTAGCATCTAAATATGTTGATTCCTCATTCGCTGAACCATCAATTCCTGTGTCAGCATATCCTGTGACCCTGCATTCACAGTCAAGTTTAGCTTTCTTGGTTCACTGGACATAAGTTATCAATTTCTCCTTCTACCATCTTGCCATCTATTCCTATCTATTTAGCTGCTATAAAAGTATAATTTAAAATGTTGTATATATACCAATTTCCCTTATCTATGTGCGACTTCTGCATTCTATATTGGCCTTTTTAATAATTCTCTTTGCTCGTAGGTTAAGCCACTGCTAATGTCTTTAGTTTCTTTGCCTGCTTTATCACCTTGAAAACTAGTTGTATACTGACGAACTTGGCTAAAATGTTGCTTTTCCTTTTCTCCTCACAAAACAGAAAACATCACACATCTCACATCTTCACACATTAACTCTCACTTTTCCTTCAAAACGACCATGTACTGTATCTTGTTCCCTTCCTGCATTCTCTTCAATTCACATAACCAGATTTCATCTTCTATTCTTGCATTGCGTATTCTCTGCTCTTCTTTTTATGGGCAGAACCTACTATAATTTCCTTTAATTTGTTACTTTGGCTTCCTTATTATCCTTGTGTATGCCAATACTTTGTTCCAACATGTTTTTAAGTTCCTTTAACTCTCTCAGATCTTTATCCATTGTCTCTCTCATTGCTATGAACTTTGTACCAGAGTTTTCTGGTTAAGTTTTCTCTTATTCTGAAAGATAAATGTTGAGTAACTCTCTATGGATTCCAGACTCATTGAGCATCATTTCATATACTTTTCATTCATCTGAAACGACTGAGGATGTTAGAGGACGTTAATTAAAAAAAATAAAAGCCTCAGTATGCATCCATTAGCTACCACTGCCCAACTCATACTCCATTTTTCTTGATACAAATGCATTATGTAAATAAAGAAAGAAAGAAAGCTTTCTGTGGATATCTCAAAGATGACATTCTCAAAATATTTTTCCATTATTCCTGATACCTTTAATTCTCATTATTATTTTGTTCTCCATCACCATGTTTCTTATGTGGTCTGCGTTATTCCCAACAATAGCCACTGAAATTTCATTTAAGGTGTTTCCAATTTTCATTTCTCTCTAGCTCTTAGAATCGAAGTTTCATAAGCATACATAAATGATTGATACAATACTAAAAAATCTTTTTTCCTTGTTCCATTTATATGCAGCCTTTAACATCTACTAATTGGTGGCTTTTCTTTGGAAAATTGCTCATTAGCAATGAAGTACACTTATTGTGAACTTTAGGTTTGTTTATATAGTTTTCTTTATAAACATTAAATTCATATACACATTTACACTTCACCTCAGATTTCCAGACTTCAGGGGATAGAGAATCCTGGCTACAGAAAAGTAGCTATCCTCAAGCCAGGAATTGAACCTGGGACCGCTGAATTTGGAAGTTAGTGTGCTAATCACCAGACCACACAGACAATCTTCTTACACTTTTGTCATGCAGTCCATTTATTACATATGACTAGGGCCCGGATAGTTATGTACTAAAAATACTGAAATATGTAATTGAACTACTCAAATACAAAGAAATATGTAACATCATAATACTGAAATATGTATTTAAACTACTCAAATACAAAGAAATATGTAACATCATATCAGAATTCCTATACATATTCTTGAATTAGGTAAAGTAAATTGGAGATGTATGTAAATAAGTCAAAAATTGGAACTTGCATATTGCTCCTAATTTTTAAAATTACAATCCCTGGCAATAAGGTACAAATATGTGTTTCAAATTCTAAGATATAAAACTTCTTCTGTTGTGGTGTAATATGGCTTTGTACTGACTGAATGATCGTTCCAACTTCACATGAAGTAATGGGTGCACATTTAAACTTGCACAAGTCTTCTGCTGTGTACTCAATTTCCAAGTATTTGTCATACCTTGGCTTAGAATTCTGTTAATAATACTGATTGTCTTGAATCCTGGGTTTTTCTTAAAACTGGATGACAGTTTATCCTTCACTGCAGTTAATAGCATTGTAAAAAGGCGTGATATTCCCAAATGGTACATAACATGTGTAAACGACAACATAAGATGGGCTTGTAGCAGGTTAAAAGCTGTGTTTGTAAATGTAGATAACCAACTGGATGACACTTGTATAGTAAAGATGGCTTGCATTGAATTTCAAAGGTTCTTACCTGCTTGCCAAAGCCATCGACAGAGCAGTAGATGTAGTATGTAAAAGTCATTTAAACTAAGTCCACTACAAGAAGGTGTCTTGCATGTATTACAGAGTCAGAATGTAATTAGGGTCAACAGATTACAAACCAATGAGAAACATTGTAGTAAACTTAAGAGAGAAATTGCAAACTATTGGAACAAATTGACTCTTGCATTTGAATATTCAAAGCCTAAGATCAAAATTAGAGGCTCTAGAGCTATTTTTAGATAAAATCAAAGATTTGAACATAGGTATTGTCTGCTTAAATGAACATTGGATGTCCAAGGATGAGATAAATATCCTGAATAGATTAAACAAATTTATCTTGGTAGACTACCACTCACGGAAAACAGCTGTGCACGGGGAAACATGCATTTTAATAAACAAAAATTTAAATACTGAAATTTGAATAAGAGATGATTTAAAAACCTTTAAAGAAGATTTTTTTTTTGAAGAATCTACTATAGAGCTAATTAATTTCAATATTATTGTGATTTCTCTCTATAGGATATCATATCAATATACATTGGAAACATTTCTATACATTTAATAAACTAAGCAAGGAAATAAATAAAAAGATTGTAATTGCTACTGATTGGAATATAGACATACTCAGGGAAAATAGTTGTGAAACAAAAAATGTAATTTCAATACTTAAACAACATGGTTTCACCCATAGTATAAGAAAACCAACAAGAGTAATCAGTACATCATCTACATGTATAGATAACATGATCACTAATACACTCTTTAGTAAAAGTGAATGTTTCACAATAGACACAGGTTTATCCGACCATAAAGCTTTATTTGTAAACCTTACAGAAAACAAGACCAGGAGTAAAAAAAGTATAAAACAATGCTTATTTTTAGTGAGCAAAATATCTCCGAGTTCAAGGAAAAGTTAGCTAACACAAACTGACCATTGTGCAATACAAAAACTGTAGATGAAAACTACAATGGTTTCCTAAGACAATTTCTTTTGGCATATAATCATTCTTTCCGGAAGGTTACATGCAAGCAAATATTAAAAACTTTTAATATAAGTTGATGCACACGAGGCATACGGATTTCAAGCAAACGAAAGAGAATCCTACACAGAAACCTAAAATCTTCCAATAGTATACAATTATGTCAGTATAATAAGTATTATTAGGAAAGCCAAATACATGGCAATAGAAAGATACATTAAAAATTCTAGAAACAAAATAAGAGCAACCTGGAAAGTAATAAAAAATGAAACCAAATGAATTCAAGTAGCCACTTAAACAGAAACAGCAACAACAGGTTAGAAGAATTAAATACTCTACTGAGGTAGCAGATATGATTCAGGATACTCCCCCCTCAGTCCCAAAGGCATTACAAGAAGTGGGCAAACATAATCTGCATGCAGCACTTGATTTTGTTTTAGGAATAGTGTCTCCATTTGAGGTCAAAAAGATAATATCTGCATCCAAAACAAAAATGTCAAAAGGATGGGACAAAATCCCACCACTGTTAGTTAAAAAAGTACAAGAACTCTGTGCGCCACTTGCTTGCATATACAACCAGTCACTTATGATGGGAGTTTTTTCGGAAAGAATGAAATATGCCATAATCCATTCTATTCACAAAGGGGGAGAAGACGAACTAAAAAATTACCGCCCAATCTCAGTACTTCCAACTTTCTCAATTATTCTAGAAAAACTAGTACATTTAAAACTAATAACCTACCTTAAAAATGCGAACATTCTTAACAGCTCTCAGCATGGATTTAGAAAAAAATTATCAACACTGCACTCGTGGATTTTGTAAACATAGTAGCAAAAAATTTGGACGAAAAAAGACAAACTGCTGCCCTAATTTGTGATATATCTAAAGCGCTTGACTGTGTAAACCACAAAATATTAATAAGTAAACTACACCAGTACGGCATAAGACACACAAACTTGGAATGGTTCAAATCATATTTAGAAGGCCGTAAACAGAAAATTATACTGGAGGGCAGTTCTGGTCCTATACATCCAAAATGGAAACAAATTAAAAATGGGGTTCCGCAGCGTTCCGTACTGGGTCCATTTACTTTATGTAATTTACACGAATGATCTTTCAGTTACAGTCAGCGGACAACCAATATTTTATGCTGATGACACGTCTATTATTTTAAGTGGGTCAGATATTGATAATTTAAAAACAAACATTGACAGGCCATAAAACAACTGGAAACATGGTTTACATGCAATGGTCTGAAATTAAATAAAACTAAAACTGAAATTGTACATTTTAAGACTACAGTAGAAAAAACAAAGTAACTCGTAAACTTCAGCTACCTCAAAGGATGCTAAACTTTTAGGGCTATTTATAAATGAACGCCTCAAATGGACTAAACAAATTATATAGAAAAAAAATTAAATACTGCCTGTTTCAACATGTCCTACTGAAGTATTGCAAGGGTAAATCATTACAAACAGGTGAAAAAAGAATTGCGGTGCATGTGTTTAATGCACTCACAGAGAAGAATCCGTCTTTGTCAGTGAGAGAAGTCGAACAGCTGTGCTCTGAAGTTACAGGTGTCAGTGTTAGATCCGTAGGAACATCGTGATGTGAAATTGAGAAAATAGGAAAACTTACCACTCCTGCCAAAAGCAGGAATAAACAAAAGTGCGTGCTCGGAGAAAATATGTGAAAAGTGTTGTGTGTAGTTTTTCTTAAGAAATGAACTGCCTAACATAAGTAACATTTCGTCTGCTGTAAATGAGGATGCAGATTTACCAAATTTCAGCAGATTGCTTATACAGCTGGGATTTGTAAATGAAAAAAGAGGCAAGAAAAATATGCTAAAAGACAAAAGCGATATTGCTGTGTGGCGAAGACGTTATTTAAGGACAACCAGACTGCACCGAGACACAAATCACAAAATATACACGAAGAGTAATGTATGGTGTGACACGACTTTTAAGACTGAAAGACAAGCATTTTTGAAAGGTATGTGTGCTGGTTTAAAAAATCCCAGTGGAAAAGGCCAAAGGCCTTTCATTATAAACTCTTTGTTTCATTGCTCAGTCATTCTGTTTCAATTTGCTCAGTTCATTATAAACTTGTATTTTTACATGCCTTCATATCCTTATTTGTATGATTTTATTTATCTTCACGGCAATTATTACTACGTTTACTGCAGGTTTAAATGTGACGGGAAGGCACTGCCTATGGCCTATGGCGCGAAAGCATTAGCCAATTAGGGCGAGAGGGAAGGTAGTTGAACGCGGAGTGATACATTTCAGCGGGGCAAGTTTATATGAAACAGAGTTTAGACGGGTTCCGCTGGCGAAACAAGCGGCGGTACGGGATATGGTACATGACATGAAATCCAGGAGAGTGATTGAAGAGTCTGACAGCCCTTGGTGTTCCCCTGTAGTTCTGGTGACTAGGAAGAATGGCGAGCTACGCTTCTGCGTGGAATACAGGAAACTGAACGCCGTCACCCGGAAGGACTGTTTCCCCTTACCCCAGATTGACGACACCCTGGACACGCTAGCTGGTGCACAGTGGTTCTCGACCCTGGACCTGAAGTCGGGTTACTGGCAGGTGGCTCTAGACCAGCGAGACAAGGAAAAGACTGCATTCTTGACAGGCCAAGGACTTTGGCAGTTCACAGTTATGCCCTTTGGCCTCTACAACGCACCAGCTACCTTCCAACGCCTAATGGAATCCTGGACGACATCATCGTCTTAAGACTTTCGAAGACCATCTCGAAAATCTGAGTAAGGTGCTACAGAGACTGCAGGCGACCAATTTGAACCTAAATGCAAAGAAGTGCCAGCTCTTCCACAAGGAGGTGAACTACTTGGGCCACAGTCTCACCAACCTGAGTGGCCACAGACCCAGAGAAGACACAGGCCGTGAGAGATTGGCCTCGGCCAAAGGATAAGAGAGAATTGCGCAGTTTCCTAGGACTGTGCAGTTATTACTGTCGCTTCATAAAGGGGTTCTCCAACATTGCCAAACCCCTCACCCGCTTGACAGAGGAACACCGACATTACGTGTGGACGGATGACGCTGAAGGCACCTGAAGACCCTGTGCAGTGCTCCAATTTTGGGATTTCCACAACCAGGCGGCGCCTTCATGGTGAACACTGACACCAGCGACCATTGCATTGGAGGCGTCCTATCCCAAGTCCAGGACGGCAACGAGCGGGTGATAGCCTACTACAGCAAGACACTATCCAAGGCAGAGAAGAACTACTGCATCACCCGGCGAGAGTTACTGGCGGTAGTAAGACATTGGAACACTTCCACAAGTACCTGTAAGGTCAGCCATTCCACCTGAGGGCTGACCATTCAACCCTAACCTGGCTATTGAGCTTTAAGAATCTGGAAGGCCAGACGGCACATTGGGTCCAGAGGCTGCAGGAGTACGATTCCACCTCTGAACATCGTAGAGGGAAGAGCCACGGTAACGCAGACGCCATGTCCTGAAGACCCTGTCCAGAAGAGTGCGGCCAGTGCACAAGAGTGGAAGAGAAGAAGCATGCCGCAGTTCGAGTGGTCACGGCAGTTCCTGCGGATGGCTGGGATAGCGCAGGCATGAGGAGCAAGCAGCTGGCGGATGCAGACTTGGAGCCACTCTTGAAAGAAGTGGAGGCAGGGACAAGACCAACCTGAGAGGACATCGCACCGAGGAGCGCCATCTACAAGTTGTACTGGGCCCAATGGGACTCATTGAAGACAAGAGAGGGCGTGCTGTTCCAGGTATGGGAGTCGCCTGATGGGAAGACGCAGAAAGAACAGTTGGTACTTCCCCAAAGCAAGGTCCTGGAAGTCTTGGAGGAAGTGCACGCCGGTACTTTAGGACACCTGGGAGGAAACCAATCGACAAACTCCGACAGCAGTACTACTGGCTGAGGCTCCAAGCAGATGCTGAGAGATGGTGCTGTCAGTCATGTATGCGCGGCAAGTCGCGGCCCCCAGACTACGAGCCGGGGTCGCATGCAGCAGTACGTCAGAGCGCCATTCGAAAGGATCGCCGTCGACATAGCTGGACCATTCCCAGTGTCCGACCGTGACAAGTACCTGATGGTGGTCGCGGACTACTTCACCAAGTGGCCGGAGGTGTATGCCATCCCGAACCAGGAGGCAAAGACAATCACAGACTGCCTTGTGGAGCAACTGTTCTGCCGATTTGGGGTGCCATTAGAGCTCCACAGCGACCAATGCACCAATTTTGAGTCCAACCTGATGAAGGAGGCACTAGAAAGGCTTGTGGTGAACAAGACCCGCACAACATCCCTACATCCCCAGTCAGGTGGCATGGTGGAGAGATACATCAAGACCTTAGAAGAGCACCTGAGGAAGGTCGTGGCCAGCCATCAACGAGACTGGGAAGTCAAGGTGCCACTGTTCTTGCTGGCCTACTGCCCGTCTACACACGACACCACTGGGATGACGCCAGCCAGCTTAATGTTCGGCCGAGAGTTACACCTCCCTTGCGATCTGTCTTTTTAAAGCCCCCCGGACACAAAACAGCCAGCAACCGAGAATGTGGAGAACCTGGTGGACCATCTCCACGACATGCATGAGATGGCTCGTCAAAACATCCAGAAGGCGAGCGACCACATGAAGATCCGATACAACAGGCAAGCCAACAGCCAAGGGTTCCAGCATGGTGACCTAGTCTGGTTGTACCGCCCTACCCGGACCAAGGGACGATGCCCGAAGCTCCAGCAGCCATGGCAAGGACCGTACCGGGTGGTGAAGAGGATTAACGACGTGGTCTACCGCTTCCAGAAGGTGCTCCAAGGGAAGATGGTGGTACACCTGGATCGTCTGGCCCATTACGATAGTGCTGTTCGGGACGACCAGCCTTGAGGAGGGAGCAGTGTCGCCAGGTCATTGTTGA
This sequence comes from Mantis religiosa, assembly GCA_030765055.1. NCBI lineage: Eukaryota > Metazoa > Arthropoda > Insecta > Mantodea > Mantidae > Mantis > Mantis religiosa. Next base: position 103,976,513 of record CM060952.1, read on the forward strand.
TTGGAGGTGGCGTGGGCAACGAGATCAAAGAGACGGCAGTGCAGTGCGGAGATAAAAGCTCGCCGAAATGGTGGGTGGGAGGAGACGGATTTCTCGAGAGCTCGCCTTTGTTCTAGCCGGGTCTCGATTGTTTGAGAAATTTCTGGTGTGTTAGTAATCTATAAAAAGGCAGGCAGCCCGCCCGCCTAAGACAGTTGGTAATTGAACGCGTGCGGGTAAACAGCTGTGTTTGCTGACCTTGTATGTTGTATTGTGTATGTGTACTAAGCGTAAAGTGCAATTTTTTTTGTGTTTGTAACCTGGACTTTTGATTTCACGAACTCACAAAGTCACAATATTAGTGTTCTTTCCTGCTATTTCCAATTAATTTGTTCATACATAAATAAAATACTGGTTACAATTCATAAACCTGCCTAAATTGTTATGGACCATTCGTTATGAACTATTACTTGTTTTAATAATTAGTGATTCAGTGACACTAATAACATTTTTCTTTTAGTTTTCATATTTTGTTATTCTGTATCATGCTTCCACATAATCTAGGAACAATAAACAGGCTTGCTGTTTGCATTCAGATATTCTAAGATCTTTTTACAGAAAGATACCACTGGTGCAAGATAATCCTTTTCTAAATTAATTCCTCAATTTGCACTAGCATGTAAGTAATATGTATAAATGTAATTTGAAAAGGTTAATTGGAATTAACAATGAAGTAATATAATTAAAATTATTCAGAGTCAACTGAGACACTTTGTACTTCACATATCCCATTTCAAATACATGTGAAGTACAGTGTCTCAGTAGACTCATAGAATAACTTTAATTATAACATAAATGTAACTAACATTTTCTTGATGCTTTACACAAGTATATATTCAATTCTACAGCTTTGAGAAACCAGTCCTGTTATGATGTAAGTGATGTTTAGTAACTAATTATTAGAATTATTCGTTGCTTCACTATCTATAATTCAATATTTTCTTTTATATGGCATGCTTTCCATGGGCCTTCTCCATTGTACAAGAGAAATGAATGTCGCTAGGCAAATATATTATCGGAGGCACACTAAACTCCATAATAAGCAGATGCTTGAAATGATCTTCTGCTCTGTAACAGGCAGTGAAGAAAGCTGCACAACAGGTTACCATAGGTTTTTTTTAACCCTCTTTTGGTTACAGGTGGCCAGATCTTCAGATGTATAACATTGTATGCACTTCTGTGCATCCAGCTTCTCAAATAAATTTATGAATTTATCTTAAGTGTAAAAAATACGACTCATCTAAAATTTAATTATTAAGAAAAAGTATTTACTTTACTTAATTTTTTCAAGGTATGCACCAATTGCTACACTGCCACAAAAATGCAAACAACCTAAAGAAAGAAATCCTCAAAGAAAATATAATCCACAAAGGGTTATAGGCTCTTCGTTAATATTACAACAAATATATTTTTTATAATTAACATTGCATTTTTTTAAAAGAAAAAGGAAATCCATGCAACCTCCGTCAAATGAAACCCTGTATCAACCAAACATTCCCACACTGCTCATTTTAAATGGACTCTATCCATCCTCCACTACAGGCTCATTTAACTGCAGTTGCTGAGACTCTGAGCTGGCAAAGTTCACCTTTGAATGGATAGCCAGTCCATTACAGCTCACTTTAATGAGCGCTGCTATTTAAATTGCTTGAAAAGCATATGAAACTATTTTGCAGATTAGAGGAACAGAGACATGCATTGCACAATAATCTGGCAGTAGAGGGTTAAGCATTTTTCTCAAATTTAATTGAATTGATTTAATATTTGTTGTAATACTATCTGCCTACATATACTTACAGCTTGGCAGATCAGATGCTTGGAAACGCTTCTGCACTTGATCATAGGTGAATTTTACAAAAGCGTCATACTGTTCAGACAGTTTATTATTCAGCACACGGTCATATTCTTCTCGGATCTGACTCTCCCTTTCCTTTAGCATACGCTCACAAATTAGTCCAACCTGCAAAAATATTTTTAAAGTGGCACTTAACTTGACTATTTAAGTAAGTCTCTTGTAACTTTAGCACCAAGTGACATCAAAACTCATACAAATAACCACTCAAGAGAAAAAAGTTCTTTGTGACAAGTTGCAAAGCACTTTCTACCCATCACTACCTATCTTTCACTATTTTCCCTTGCATAGTTCATGGAAAAATTATTCCATCCACCTTAAATTGGTATCTTGCTGTAGACTTGCACATGTCATAATGGGTACTAATGCAGGGTCAGGCAGGCAACCTTATAGAAAGAAAAACTACTAAAGTTGTGCAAGTAGACTGGTTTTGAACTTTTGAATACCAAACGTTGTTACACCATTTCTGGTTACACACTCTTGTGCAAGTTGTTTAGTTCCAAAATCGTGCTGTGCTACTCACTATTACTGTACGACTTACTTGGGAGTAAACAGATAACCTATGGATGTTGTGGAATTTCAAATTTTGCATAATGACACCGTGCTCATGGAAAATTGGAACATAGAAAAATTGCATTAGATCTGTTTACTGCTTCAATTATTAGTGTATTACATTTTCTGTCGCTTCCAGCTTTATGTGTATTATTTGTGTGTATTACATTTTTTTAACCTGCACAGTTGATATTGTAACGCGAGCGCTAGAACACCCTGTGAAGCAGCTGGGAGCGGAAGGCAGGGGAGGTTCGGTTAGCCACACCTTCCCCTCGTTTGTCTTATAGTGGTGACAAGGCGGCGGTTGGGAGGAAAAACATGACTGTGCCGTATGTTTCCTTACACCTGGTTCTCGATCTTTCTGTTACTAGAACAATCCTGTAAACACCAGAAGGCGGGATATTCCGATATAAAGAGGGTTACAGACAGACGGAGTTAGTTAGTCAGTTGTTGGTTTGGTCAGTCAGTCAGTTGGTTAGTGTGTGAGTGAGGACAGTTCTTGGTGTAAGAAGGCAGTGTTAGTCAGTGACGTGTTAATGAACGAAAGGGTTGTGCAACGGAAGACTGTACGAACTGTGTATGTGTATCGGAGTTTGTGTAATCGCGAGTACAAGTGAAGTTGTAACGGACGAACTGGTGAATTGTAATTGTTGCAGCACGTAATTCTGTGTAATTGGCAAGAGTTTAACTGTAAGTCGGTGGAAATAAAGAACATTTTTGAGTGGTGTAATTGGACTTTTTATTTCACGAATCCACAAAGTCACAATATTTATTCCTATTACATTATATTATTATATTATATTATTCTTTTGACCCTTCTTTTACTGCTGTAAAACGCATTTTACAAGTTCTTTTACGATAGAGTAAAATGTTTAACACTCCAATGTGTAAGGACTATGATAAAATTAAGACCAAAATTAATATAATTTTCAATCGAATAATTTTCAATGCTCCATTTATTGCTAGTATTTGCCTAGAACACGTTTCATTAGGACCTTCCTAACATCATCAGCTAAGAGCAAGCACTGTTATTTATGCAAGAACTCCGTCCACCATGACAGGTACAAGTCTGCAGTAAACATACAAACTTATTGCTGTTCAATGGTTTGTGTTGGTTAATATTAGAGGTCACTAGTGTTACAATAAAATTTTAAATCCCACAAAGATACATATATGTTTCATTCAAAGAATTGAAAATTTGGTGCTTTTGGCACCAGATCTGGTACTTTTTCAATGCATCTTGTCAGATTTATTAATGTCATGGAGAAATTCTTGTTTTGATCAAATAGCGCTTTATCTGGTGTCACTTAAAATAAGATACTCCTTATCAACTAATATCTTCATTTGACACAGCAAGTGAAAACAGCTGATCAGGTCTTACAGAAATCATTAATCGCCATATCCTACACTTGCTTATAAACTTGAAGTGACTGTGGCATAATTGGAATGGTCTGCAATGCATTACTATAGGTCGACAACTTAGAAAGTTTGGAGGGAAACTTATCATTGCTGTTTCACAGATTGCTTCCCCTACTGTTGCTTCTCCCTCCTTCCTTGCTTGATGTCCGCCCCCTCTCCTTGGGCAGCAGGAAGAAGGGGAAACGTCTCCATTGCTCATGCACATGCACCTAGTGGCCATTGTCCAGGAAGAAGGAACACAGTGGGGGAAGCATTCTCCCTACATAAGCACACACCTATGCAGAAGAACATTCTTTTTTAAGTTGTCGACCTATAGCCATATGTCTAGTGAAGAAAATCCATTATATATATATATATATATATATACATATACATACACATACATATATATACATATATATAAACTTACATAAATGTACACCATAATGTATAATTTTCCACCATTAAATTTAATATAGATAACTAACATTACATTTTGATTATTTTACCTTTCAAGTTTCAAATTTCAGTATATTTTAAACAGCTTTCTATTCTACAGGCAGAAGAGATACTGAAAGTTTACCATGCTTGCTGGTTATGGTACTTTTTAGAGAATTCAGTGCATTTTCTTTACATGACTTGGCACACTTCATTTACTTGAAGCCCAGAGTACAAAGGCAGCATCATGAAGGATGGACAGAAAGATAACCTCTAGCTTATGACACTACACATTTGCATTGTAATCTTAGGCTATAAGTCTTTCACTATGATGGCAATACTGATTATTATGTTTCTAAAAACAACTGAAATATTTTGAAAAGGTAAATTGGAATTAACACTGAAAGAAATGTAATAAAAACTATATGTGAAACACAGAAGAAGATTAGTAATACGAGAAGTACAGAGTGTCTCAGTCAACTCGTATAATTTTAACTGAAATAGTGTTTGTATTTGACAGCTGCTTTCTAATGTACTAATGCCCAATTTCACCAACAGATGTTAAAATCTATGTTAACAAATATAACGTAACAATTGTCACAGCGCTAACAAAGCTGTTAAATTTCTTGTATTTCACCAACCTGTTTTCTGAAAATGTGAAGAAACACGTGTTAACGCCAAGAGACTTGTAAATATTATAGCTATAGAAGGTTATGGATGAGTTATTTTCTGAATGTACTGCAAAGCTCTTTTGTTTTCATTTTCATCTGCACTCAGCTGAAAAAAATGGCGAGTAAACAAAATCATAAGAGAAGCCATGGGACAAATATCTCATCTATGGAGAAAGAATTGTTAACTGAATTGGTGACAAAGCATAAGGCTATCTGCAAGATAAGAGGACAGATGCGGTGAATATAAAAGAGAAAGATGTCACGTGGGGAAAAAATTAGAAATGAATTTAATTCAAATGTCACTACTAGAAGAACAAACTTCGTCAGTATTATGTAAATTTAAAATGAGGTGCAAAGAACAGAAGTGACGAGTGACGAACGTTTCAAGATGGGAGGTGGACAATGTATTATCCACATAATTCAGTGAATTATAAAATTGCAAAGTTATTAATACTTGAAGCAAAGGAGAGATCAGCATATTCCTTTCGAGGCATGTTCTAACCTCTCTTGTACTTCTACAATAACCTTCGTAGCAACTTGTTTCAACAGTCTATACCTCTGTAGAAAATTTTCTTCTGATAGCACCTCAAAATCATTTCTCCTCATAGGCAATACTCTATTACGAATGCCATTCATATGGTCTTAAATATAGCAAATCGACATCAAAAGCTGTGTTCATGTCTGCCATCTTGACTATTTACAATTGTTAAAGACTTAAAAGAAATATGGGTGGCTTTTAGTTTAACAAGATATTTAACATGAATGTTAAGCTAATACTTTTTGGTGAAATGCAATTTTTGTTATAACTATTGCTAAACTCGTGTTAAGTCTTAACATCTTTTGGTGAAACTGGGCATAAGAATTGATTCCCATGTAAACTTGTTTGATTTGCTCTAACAATTGTTTAATTTTTTTTAATATATAATTTACGTCATCCAACGTCCTCTTAAGTCATATCGGACGATGAATGGAATGAGTGAAATGATGCTCAAATGAGCTCAGGGTCCATAGAGCTTAGAGTTACCCGACATTCGTCTTTTAGGATGAGGGAAAACCCCAGAAAAACCTTATCCAGCTAACTCACCCTGACCGAGATTCGAACTCGGGACCTCTTGAACGTGAGGCAGACATGCTACCACCACGCTACCAAGGTGGGCTATGTTCACCTAACAATGAATTTAACACCTAAATAATGTGAATATCGGTTTAGAAAATGGATTTGGCAAAGATGCTCATATAAAGGCAATAATTATAACTTCTATAGCAAAATCAAAAGAGACCGCTCTTTCTTAGTGATGAATTTTGTGAAGAATAGCCAAGAATGGCTATTGATGAAAACCCTGCTACTGTGTAAGCAATGCTTGAAGATCAATGGACATTGATATGTATTCGTATGGATCAAATCTGAAACATTTTGCATAAACAGTTAGATATGAAAAAACTTTCTCAATGTATTCCAAAGTGATTCCCAATCAAAAACAACAGACTGATTGGTGTAGGAAAACGAAGAATTCCAAGGCACTTCGAATTTGGTTACAAATATTTTTACTGGTGTCTTGGTTTCAATTTTATGAGTGAGTGAGTGAGTGGTGTTTAAGGGCCCGTCGACAACAAGGTCATTTGGGCCCCAAGTCAACACTAAAAACCTAAAAACTAAAAATTCAGTTAAAAAGGTAAAATACAATTAAGACACTCAACTATTAAAATCACATTAAAACTCATCCCAGTACTAAAAATTTAAAAACTCTAAAATTAATAAATATAAAACACAAGTCAGACTTGTTTATTAAAACCTATTTTTAAAACAAACCGCAGTGCCTTATCCACGGCCACTGGGTCGTTACCTAAAACACCGTGCAAGTTAGTCCCCAAGCCCAAACACTGGCAAACGCGGGCGTACTGCGGGCAGTCAAGCAGTACATGCCGCACAGTGAGGCGTACTGCACATGGAGCACACACAGGGCCGGTTCCCCTCTTAGCAGATGGCCATGAGTTGCTCGTGTGTGCCCAATTCTCAGCCGGGTGAGTATCACCTCGGCTCGCCGATTATCCCTGCAGGAAGTCAGCCAGGGTTGTACGCTATCCTTTATTGCCCGGAGTTGTGTGCCTTCTAAAGCTGTCCAGGATTGCTGCCAAGCAGATAGAAGCTGGCGACGGAAAAAACGTTGCACATCCTGGTACGGCACCGTAGTTGTTAAACTCCGGGGCAAACGGCAAGCAGACTTAGCAGCCGCGTCCGCCTCCTCGTTCCCGGAAATGCCCATATGCCCAGGGGTCCAAGTAAAATCAAAATGGTATCCTCGACCGAGCATTTGCGAGATCTGGGCCTGTATTTTTAAAACTAGAGAGTGAGCGGCAGTGTGCTGTTTCAAGGCCTGAAGAGCACTGAGGGAGTCGGTGCAAACAATAAAAGAGCCAGGGGCTAACTTGCAAATAAAAAGGAGCATATAGTAAATGGCATACAGCTCTGCTGAGAAGACCGAAGTTGAGTCCAGAAGTCGAAATTTGTGAGCCTCACCGTTAACGAAGAACGCGCAACCCGTAGCGTTACCTAACTGAGAACCGTCTGTAAAGACCGGAACATAGTTAGGGTAACGGCCCAGTAATTCAGCAAAAAGTTGTTGGAACACCGAATGTGGAGTAGCGAGTCTAGAATTGTTTGAAAGAGCGAGATAGAACTGCGCACGATTGAGCTGCCATGCAGGATAGGGGCAGATGGATGACCTCTCCACGCGAGGCATTCGGAGGCCATGCGAATGTAGTAGATCCCGAAATCTTATTCCCACGGGGCGTGTCTGAGAACCAGGGTGCATATAACGGTGGACTAAATCTGGACACAGAACTGGTTTAAAACAAGGATGATTGTGATAACTTGCCAACTTCGAAACGTATCAGCAGAGTAACAGCGAGCGACGAATATGGAGTGGAGGTTCGCCTGAGTCTGCATACAGGCAGTCGACTCGACTGGTGCGGAAAGCTCCTGTGGCAAGGCGGATGCCAGTATGATGCACGGTGTCTAAAAGGCGAAGTTTAGAGGTGGTCGCTGCGCCATAAATAAAACTGCCATAGTCCAGCTTGGACCGAACCAGAGAGCGGTACAGCCTCAACATTACCGTGCGATCGCCCCCCCAAGATGCTCCAGATAATACCTTCAGCACCCAAAGAGAACGATCGCAAGAGGCTCGAAGGTGACGAATGTGGTGCTCCCAATTTAGTTGTCGGTCCAAGTAGAGGCCCAAGAACTTCAGGTGCGAGACAAATGGCAGGGGTGTGCCATTCAAATGAAGATCAGGAGGCGGGTGAATACCTCGTAGGCGGTGAAAGTGGATACACTGGGTCTTCGCAGCTGAAAAGCGGAAACCGTTTTGAAGCGCCCAAGCTGCTAGCTGGGTGATGGTCAGCTGCAGTTGGCGCTCAATGTGATCTATGTTGGCTGACCTATAATAAACTGCGAAGTCGTCAACATAGAGTGATGTTGGAATTCCGCTTCGAACGGCACTAGTGATGCCATTGATAGCTACGGCAAAAAGTGCAACGCTTAAAATCGACCCTTGAGGTACACCGTTCTCCTGTATCCGCTCCGAGGATACCGTGTTTCCTATGCGCACACGAAAACGGCGAAGTTTTAAAAAATTGCATAGGAATTCCGGTAGATGACCACGCATACCGTAACCATGTAGGTTACGGAGTATCAATTTTATGATCCTGAAAAAGAGAAGTCACTCTACTCAATGGGTCTTTGAAACAGAAATTAAGTCTACAAAAGTCTGACAAAATTCCAGTGCTGGTAAGACTAGCCATATTGCTATTATAGCAGTAGAACATAGATGTACTGTTGCTGCCAACTGTTACACAAATGTCTGTTTACTACAAATTTTTAAAACATTCATGAAAAACTCTCAAAAGAAAAAAAAAAAATATTTATCATGGCAATGTCTTGTCACAGCAAAACTAACAGCTGACTATCTGGAAAAAGTCAGCAGCATGGACCCTCCATCATGGCTCTGATCTACCATCCTGTGATTTTCATTTCTTAGAAGTCTGCATGAAAATTTCCCCTAACATTTTTTGGAAAACTAGCCATTTTCCTCTTTGATCAACAAATTTGAAAGTTTCCCCAGATTTTTTATCATGTTCTTTGGGTCTAGAAGTAACATGCTGGCCTCTGGTTCCGAAGATTGCAGATTCTTATGGACAATAGATTTTTTGTAAATAAAATCCTTAGCATGGTTTTATTTGTAAAGAAAGTAAAGCCAGTGGCCTGTGCTGTATATTTATGGCATGTAAAAAGAACAAGCCTGATGGAGGTCTCTCAGAAAAATTAAGCAGTCCTTAACATCCAATACAGAGTGGGACACAGAACCACAACAGTTAAACAGCTTCCATAAATAAAAACTTGAATTACAATTTTCTAGGCTTTTTCTACTTCCTTGATGTTCCTTGAATTTGCATTAAGTTAAACCATGTTCTGAGTTTTCAGAATTTCCAACTTTATTTTTTTACTTTACTATTATTGCTAACATGTAACTTCAGTACACATCTCCCATAAAAACAATAGTTGCCTTGAAATATTTAAATTCAAGTGGCTTATGAACTCACTATACACTGTATATACTGTACCTTATTAGTGCAGAAGTTTATTTGTTGTTGCATTTCAGTACGTAAAGAATCTTAATGTCATGGTTGTAAATATAAGCTGCAGTTGTTTTAAAAAGATGAAAACAAACAGCACGCAGGTACATACCTGTCGAAAAGTAAATAAAGCCTTTTCTTTAGTGCCTGAGGAATAATTGGCAAAAGTTGAGGTAGTTGGTGACCCAGGTGAGTCCATAGCACCATCTGATGATTCCTGACTGCTGTGCCCATCCTGTCCATTATAGAAGCTCAGCTGCTTGCGACGATGAAGTCTACGAATTTCTTCGCGAATACTAGCAGCCATTTTTTCTAAAACAAAGAAATAAACAATCTTAAGAAAAGCTACTGATACTTATTTCAAAGCAGAAGCTTTGCAAAAAAATCTGTGCAAATTAAATCTTTATGATTGAAACACTTTAGTTTTATGTTGCCCTTTAATCATAAATGCTTAATGGCTGAATTAATAAAGTTACTTCTAAATACTATAAGTAAACCGCAAACAAAATACAGTTGGAGGCATGACATAATTAAACTTAAGCCCTCCAGTTTCCCCCTCTACCATCATTTTAGGCTGCCTCTGCTCCATTGCACAGGCTGCACTGGTCAACTATATCACTTGCTTATACTGGGCAACATTAAATATTTCACAAGGGCCACCTCTGATTGGCCTACTGGAAAAGCAAGAAGACTTTGAAGGCCTCAATTAATTTTTCTTGATGTTTTAATACACACTGAAAATCAAAACAGCATTAAAATGCATGTATTTCATGTTTCGTGTGGTATGCACTGTCACATGCAGGAAGGAAGGGTTGGGAGTAGCGTGGTGCTTGAATGGGGAGAAGGCTATGCTTGCACATGCGCACACCAACTGCAGTTTGTTCATGGACTATCTATTGTTCATGGTCTTGCTCAGTTGTATGCTTAAACTTTAATTTATTGTGCTGCAATAACACAACACACATTTCATCCAAACAACTGATAAACAAAACAATGGAAATTTCTTTATATTTAGCTCTCCTCTTTCACTTGGGAGATGTACGAGCCAACAAATGCTTTTAACATGGTGTAACTGGAACACACATCTAATATTTTAGTTCTATAAGCACTACGAAAGAATAGTGCCCTGAATCTAATTATTGTCTTTCAGTCAGTCTATAACTTTGTTTTTGTTTTTAACAGTAATAATGACTAAAGGCATGTAAAAGGAGGGCTTTTATTACTATAGTTTGTATTTGGCTTCCGAATGGTCCATGCTTCCTTCCCTAAGCGTTGGTTATTATAGGAATACCATGGAGAAAAAAAAAAAAAAAAAAAAAAAAAAAAAAAAAAAAAAATCACACTTTTTCTAAATTGAAAATATTTTATTATGAAGTTTGTTTTTCATTCATATTGTGATTGTTTGCAGTTAGAAAAAGCCAGTATGTTTAGAGGTCATTGCATTTAACAGTTTTATAGCTTTCTATTCAATTTTCCTTGTCATAATTTGTTTAGATGTCCCTTTCACTTGTAAGAAATATTAGGTTGTTTCCTAAGTAATGTTCGTTTTTTGATTTTGTATTTTGGAAAATTTATTGCGGTTCTTTGGTTTGGCAATGCTATTTACAGGATGCCATGATGCAGACATTGTGAGCATGTATCAGACTTCAGTTGTTGATAAACAATCACAAAATAGAGACAATAAAGTTTGAACTTAGAGAGTCCTATACACCACTGGAAACAAGATTATAAAGCCACTGCTGCAGCTTGAAGAATATGTAGTGGAAGGAGAAGGTGGTGTTAGTGAGCATGTGGCATAACGATGGTTCCAACAATGGAGACAAAAACACTAAAAAAAAACACTAAAGATTTACCACATTCTGGAAGACCTAAATTATGGAATATTGAGGATACCTGCCAAGTTTTGTGAGAAAATCTGCAAAAACATACTCATAGGCTTTCAGAAGAACTTGGTGCATCAAAAGATACCATACATTGTCACATTAAGACACTAGAAAAATCATACACAATTTATATACCTGTACCTCATGAAATGACACCTCAAGAGGCTGAATGTAGAGTGGATAGCTACTGTCAGCTTATCCATAATCCCATGGATAATAGATTTATCAGGAGAATTGTCACTTATGATGAAAAACGGATAAATTGCCAAAACCCTGATGCCTCGAAACAGTGGCTTGATAACTGCCAACCTGCCAAAGTCATTGTTAAAAAGAATCAGTTCGGTCCCAAAGTAAGGTGCGCCTGGTGGAATTTTGAAGGTGTGATTCACTGGGAGTTTTTTCCAAATGGGCAGGCGATTGATGCGAATCTATTTTCTCAACAAGTGAAATGAGTTCATGAAATATGCAATCTTGCTGAACGATGGCTCAAGACCATAGAATCTAAGGGTATATTTGTTTTTAAATTAAAAAAAAAAAAATCACCACACATTACTTATGAGATAGCATTTATATTTGTTTTGGGTTGAAGTGGCTGTGTTTAGAAAATGTGATTTCTTTAGGTCCTCCCCCTCCCCCATTATGACAACATATGGTTCATGGACAAAAATTGTTAATTTGCTAGTAATTAGCATACTAAAAAATTAAGAAAAGAAAACTATAATTTCAAATAATGAACATCGGTCCTCTATTCCTAAATCCCTAAGGCCTAGTTGATTTCATATATAAACTTTGGCTCCCATGAAAAACTAGAAAATGTTTATGTAAATCTTGTGATTATAAGCTAATTGTTTTGTTACTTCCTGAATGTGGTGTTAACTAGATTGCAGAAAAGGTTAGCTGCAAATACAGAAGGTTTTAGAACAAACTCAGCTCATACGTCTATAATGGAAAGTTTCATGACAGTTTTTTTTTATTATTTTATTTCAAAACCATTTGACAGAATTGTATGATCTTTTTCTATTGTTTCTAGTTGCATTCTGGTTATTACATTTTTTGGGGGGGAGGGGAATAAAATAGAAAAGTTTAAAGATTCCATATTTTAAAATTCTATAATAAAAATGTTCAGTTTAAAGAAAAAAACTGTTCATTCAACTTAATTCTGGGAGAGTTCTTATAGGTTGTGCAAATATTAAGTTTTTAATTTGAGAATATTATGAGAAAAAAACTAATTAAAATCACTAATATGAATCATTTGAACCACCAACAAAATTACTATCATTGCCAAAAAATGTGAATTTTTTTTATAACAATAATTATTTTTCTAATTAGCTATAAAGCAGTAACTTACACCAGTTTATGTTTGAGGATTGTATGGGTGCTTCAAAAGCCCTATTTTTAACGTAATGGAAAAGTAATTAATTACCCATAACCTCTCTTTAGGCAATGAGTTCAGCAGTTAAAAATTATCAGTAAATACTTAAATTCTGGTTTAATCTCTTTCTTTCATATCTCATTGCTACATTACAAGCAACATTCTGAAATTCAGTAAATTGCAAAATTGTACTGAGAATGAATGAATGAATGAATGAATGAATGAATGAATGAATGAATGATGTTTATGGGCGCTCAACGGCACGGTCATCAGCGCCCTTAAAAAGGCAAACATCCTAAAATAGATGGTAAAAAAGCTAAAATAGATCCATCCTAAATAAAATAAGATAAAACACACGCAGTTAAGTAAAAACTAAAAGATACTTAAAACCATGATGCGATAAGAAGGTTTAAAAGGTAGAATTCAGTACTAAATTCTAAAATCTACAGTTAAAAGCAGCTTAAAGACTTTGGCCACCGCTTGTTCGTCGTCTGCCAGAATCTCTGACAAGTTGATTGTACTGAGATTCAACATACTTGATGATTGGTGATAAATACTTCTGGGCACAATATGTGAGCCATCAGTAAACTATGAAAATAAATATTTTATATCTCATCACATCAGTGCAATGAAACAACTATTCACTTTTCACGACTACTGGGAAGATTATCAGCATGCATCCAATGATAATTTAACTCCAAAATCATAGTTGGTGTAAGATATCTCTAAAGCATTTCTAATTGCATGAATCTCTTTGTGGAAGTTAAAGAATCAGTACACACATGAATGTAAAGAACAAGAAAGCTGAAAAACTACACCTCTGTATTACATTATATTTAATGAACACTATATAACAATTTACTTTCTGAATTAAATTCCTAATGGGCCAAGTTTACAAAAATATCACTAAAGTGGATGTCACGATGATGTAAACTAATTAAAATAAAACTAAGTGTACAAATAATGGTTGTTGGGCCTTTAGAGCTCTCTTCTGTGATCTTCCATGTTAGTCTCTAGATCCCAAAGTCACAGGTTCAAATCCAGCAGAGCTCATGGATTTTTTTTTGGGGGGGAGGGCATTAAAATTATAAGTATAGCTTTCTTCAGAAAGGAAGTAAAAATAGTATTTCCGTGTCATAGAATTACGGCATGTAAAAGAACCTGAAGCCTGATAAATAGGCCTTAATTTCAATTTCTTCTGAACAGAAATTAAAGCACTCCTGCTTACAGCAGCATATTTGGAAAAAAGTTTAACATCTACCCAAATCTTAGCCTACACACGGCTAGTGTGGAAGAGTGGTTGAATTTCCATCAATTAACCTAATAGTGATAACTATAAAGCCTGGGACTTAAGTACTTACAGCATAGTAGGTAGCCACAAAAAAAGTGTATCTGTATATGAGAGCCCCTAGTGGTTTAACAGGAAACATATGAGTCAGTTGGAGACTGTCATAATGGCATGTTGGCCATGGTAGTTCAATGGTTAAGAGCGACCAGAAGCAAACCGGGAGAGCCATGGTTCAAATCCTGAACCATTTTTTCAGTAGTTATTTATGCATTTATGATTATGTGATCCAAAAATTCAATTGGATGTATTACTTTCCATCACTGATAGCACATTACACACAAAAAATACTGAGAAAAATTTGAACAAGCTCTTTTCAGAAGTGCTTCATGGAAACTGCAAAGTATACCATTTCATAGGGTGTCAGAAGAAATTTAGTGTTTGTACAAACTGATTTTCAGTGTTGAAGATCATTCTGAAAGTTCCTTAAAATTTAAATTGAGTTATTTATGAAAGCTCTTTTTAACTGCTGTGATTCTCAGCATCCCATTCTATACTGGGTATGAAATGCCACTTAATTTTGCTCAGAGGTATCTTATCAGCCTTCATGGGACTGAGCATTCCTTCCAAAGGAAGACAAACTGAGGATTTCTATTCCCACAAAGATCCATCACCCTCCACCAGATTTGAATGTGCAACTTCGGGAACCAGAGGACAGCAAGTTAGCTGGAGACCATGGAGGACAAAATCTCTTTTAAGGATTCAAACATTTAAATGCATTGGTTCTAATATATCCCTGCCCCTCACCAATCATGATAAATTATGGGACAAAAATTTCAACAGCAGCAGTATTCAGAGAAAAATAATGTTACTGTAACAATGTGGGACACTTACATATTCATGCCTAAAATAATTCACAATTCAAATTAGTCAACATATTTGCAACAATTGTTTTACACGATTCAATTGGGGAATTTAATTTCATACAAGCCTGTTGCCATGGTATCTCAGTTGATTAGAGCAACCAGGTAGATTGTGCTTCAAATCCTAGCTATGACATTGAATTTTTCAGTCTGATTCTATTTTTCAATCCTTGATCTACCTTGTGTGAAAGAACAACTGTTAGTTGCTATATACTTTAGCACCAAATGACTAATTTGTTTCAAACCTCTGATCACGTTTTAGGTAAAAGCTTAATTTGACAACAAAAATATTTGAAAACAGTAAGAAAAGAACATGGAAAGAAAAAAGATAACTAAGGCAATAAATCTGAGCCTGCCAAATATTTGCCACTAAGTTAACACAGATTTCCCAATGTTCTACTTATTATACATTCTCAATGAATGTTCAGATGTCTTTTTTCCCTTCCAAATTTGTTCCAATTAGACTCCATTTGACTGCCTTGGCTGTTAAGGTTTTTCTGAACCAATAGATAATTACTATTGAATGAACATTCCCCTACTCAGTTCTAATAGGCAACTTCTTTCAGAATAACTTCATAAAAGATAAAATCTTACCCCCAATAGATAAAATGTGATCTTTAAAATGAATTTAACATGAATCAAAATTCAGTTTCACTTAAAATCAACAATATAACTTTCATTTTTCAAAGATATCTGCTTTGATTTATTTCACAAATTATTCTAAATATTTAAATTAATACTGTTCTTAGAACAAGCATATGTAGGCAACTTAATTTTGTTTAGATTTCCTTAAAAGCTATGCTCCTTGCACCAAATAAAAAGTTTCATGAGCAGATCTAAACAGCAACTCTAAGTACAAAAACCTAATTAGAAGCATAAAGTCGCATTTTGACAAATAAGCGGAGATTACTAGAGGACCATCCAACAATGAAGTCCATATCTTAACGATATTATAGAGGACAAACGTAACCTATAAATATCAGAATAAGAGTAATGTGTCCTTAAGAATGAAGCCGGTGAATGGAAGAAAATGTGAAGCGGAAGGGAAATACAGACCCTTTTAACTTATTTTAATTTATTACTTACCATAGGATGAAAATATTTCTCATAAAGCAATTTGATTGAGACCTCAACTGCTCTCCAAAACACCATTGGGCATTATTTAATATATACCCAAGATTTAAAATAAATTGGTCACTGGATACTAAGTAAATAATTACCTTTCAAATAATTGTTCTAATAATCTGGGCTATTTACTTTCACACAAATACTAGATATCATCCTTTTAAAGAAACTGTAATAAAATATTAACAAATGCAGATTACAAATTGTGTACTTGCCAACTTCCTGAAATTGAAATCCATAAACATTTTCGCGTTCAGCAAAACAATAATTTTATAACATTAAATTTAGAATGTATAAAATGTTCTAAAAAGTAGTAAAAATAAATGGGAATTTTGTTTTGTAAGAACCCTTTAAAACCAGATGGAACTGCTTGTCACACAGGATGAAATTCTTCCTGGCAACACAAAAAAGATACATATTCCATTACTGAATGTTTGCATCCATTCATTGCTGCTTATTAGAAGTCAGCACTTGTGCAATCAAATTTTGAATCTACATGCTCCGCATTTTGTAACTGCCCAATGAAGGAGGATCATTATCATGACAATGGATAAGAGACGAAGATAAGCTCTGGCATATCATGGCACTAAATATCAATTATTACAGAATACTCAGTTTGCAATCTTAAATTAAGTACAATACAATAGAATTTAAGAATTGTTATGTTCATGATGAAAATCTAAACAGATCTGCACAAAAAAAAAAAAAAAAAAAAAAAAATGTAAAGATGCCTCCTTTGGAATTAAATTATGAAAAGGATTTTGTTCCAGCACATTTTATACACAACAACTATAAAAAGTGGCAAGCATGAAATTCATAACCTGTTTTAAAATCATCCATAACCTTAATTAAAAGAGTTCACGTAACTTCTATCATTCAATACCAAATTCCAATATGATGATATCCATAAAACAGTAGCTTTTACATGTTAAATGCACAACCAGATTTACACACACACAAAATACAAAATTAGCATTTTTAAAAAGCACAATCAAGTTTTAATTTGTTATGAAAATAGGATTAAACTTAAAGAAAAAACATTCCTAGCTGTGCACAACTTTATCAGTCTGTTTTAATATCACATACCTTGCAACCCCCCCGTGAATTCGTGCTTAAATTTATCACAGTGAGGACAATTTGGATTATGCCACAGAACACCAAACTTTTGGGATTAACCCAAATAAATGCACTAGTTTAGAACATAATGGTTTGAACAAGTGCTTCTTTAATTTGTCATGCCAACTAAATGAAACAAATGAAACACAATTTTTCAAAATATTTTCTTGTCCTATGCTTGGACAAACCTGCTTTAAATAATTTAAAAAGTGATCTAACTTTCAAATTAAACTTTGGCAAACATTACTTTATTTTTCCACTTAGAAAATTTCAAATAAAATTCATATTATAGCTAGTGTACTATACAGATCACTGCTCTTTTTTTCAAAGTTAAAATTTCTTTTTTTGTTTTATGCTACCATAACTTTTCTCTACCATTCTTCAGCAAATATTCCTGTAAAACATTCTAACTGCTTGTTAGTCAAGATAAACATTACACATAAACATGGTCTTATTACATATTTCTTCTAGGTTCAATGGAATTAATTAGTTTAAGAGCTGCTTGTTATGTGAAAGCACTGAAACTCTCTTCTCTTCAAATACCATGAGAAGAGGGGGAGAGTAAGCTATAGCAACTTCTCACTTAATTAAATTTAAAGGGAGTCGATTAATGACACTAAACAACACTTACTGTTTAGTGTCATTAATCGACTCCCTTTAAATTTAATTTATCATAACACTGTTTTCAACACTTCTAAGAAAGGAATTCTCACTTAATGTTAACATTTGAAAATTCAGATCAGTAATAATCACATAAATCTCAGAAATGGTGAACTCTACATCAGGGGTGGTAAGGAAGGCACTGTAAGTGTGAATTTACCCTCTCTCTTATCTCCACTACTTTCTAGACACAACTACACTGAACCAAAGCATAAACTTGAAAGAAGCGTAGGGACAGTGAAGCACAAATTAATACAAAATTGAATCGAGAATATATTGACACATTGCTTCACTCACACTGTTTATTCACAGGACATGTTTCAAGAGCTCTTGCTCCTATCCTCAGCTGATACTCGACTAGTGCAAGTTGTAGTGGTTTCTTCTTTCTCCGTATTGTCAATAGATGGCGTGATGTACTTGTCAAAGATGTCCGGTGGTGGAGTTTCAAAATTCATGACTCTATGACGATTTTTGTTAATGAAGATTTTTCCCATACGGAAAGGTCTATGGGGTGATTAACGTATTTTATTAGAGATGTTTCCAAATTGAGGTCATGTCTAGTATTCAAATAATGAAAAGCCACTGCTGATTTTTCTGTTTCACCATTTTTAATGTTTCTCATATGTTCTTTAGTTCTGATGTTAATATTTCTTTTTGTTTTTCCTATATAAATTTTAGGGCAAGTTTCACATTTGATCTCATAGATTCCTGGTTTTTCTTTGGTAGTGATTAAATTTTTGGGAGGGCCTTTTAACAAATTTCTGATATTAGACAATGGGTTGCCCATAGCTAGGCCCGTTTTTTGTTTATAGATCTGTCCATTAAAGCTGAAAAAATTTTGATTGATACAAATTTCTGTAAGTTGTGAAAGTTCTTCTATTTCTTCAGGTTTTATTTGTATTGATTCCAGCCATTTTTTGAGAAGTGGAATAAGCTCACTGGTAGGTATACTTGGATATAAAGAAATGACGTCAAAGGAAACTAAAGCATCTGTAGAGTTGATCTTTGTGTCCTTCAGGAGATTTAACAATTCAAACGAGTTTTTGATACTTAAATTTTCAAATTTTGTGAAGGATCTGAAGATTTGAACCAGCCATTGTGATAGTTGGTAAGTGGGTGCATCAATGTTATTAATTATTGGTCTGAGGGTAATTTCAGGTTTATGTATTTTGGGTAAACCATATATGTGTTTTTGGACTGTCTATTTTATTGTTCAATTTATCTCTTTTAGTCATGATTTAACTGTTTTTAATTGCTAATTCCACAGATTTGCATGCTTTCTTTAATGGATTGTTTTATAGTTTAACAAATTCTTTTCCGTTTCCGGACATCTTTGACAAGTACATCACGCCATCTATTGACAATACGGAGAAAGAAGAAACCACTACAACTTGCACTAGTCGAGTATCAGCTGAGGATAGGAGCAAGAGCTCTTGAAACATGTCCTGTGAATAAACAGTGTGAGTGAAGCAATGTGTCAATATATTCTCGATTCAATTTTGTATTACACTGAACCAACTAAACTGGTTAAAGTCGCATCGCTTTACTGCAGTGGTGGATTCTTTGTGCAACATGAGCAAGCAATGAATGTTTGATCAGGACTTGTAGATCAAGCATTTTTTCATTCTTCATGATCGTAAAGTTTATATCCTAATTTATTTATTGTTATCTGAAAAGGTTCCCAGAGCCATAGCTCATGCTAGGGAACAGTACAAAAATATATAAAATGAATATTAAAAGCAGAAGCATTATTAACAGTGAAGTATTCTTCATATTTGAGTTTGATTTATGAGTCACTATGTTTACACTCAAACTTCACTTACTTGTATAATTGAAACGTTTTCAAGATCATTCGATCTCATCCTCTGTCTGACTGCTGTCACCAAACACAGCTGAGGATAAGATCAAATGATCTTGAAAACGTTTCAATTATACAACAAGTGAAGTTTGAGTGTAAAAATAGTGACTCATAAATCAAACTCAAATATAAAATGAATACATTACGAACTTCTAAGAAGTTATACAATGCACCTCTGCTGAAGCCTATAGCGAAGACAAGGTTAAGAGGCCTCAGAATCCTAAGATAATGGGTTAAAACCAGTCCAAACCAACAATTTTTAAGTTTTTAAAAGTGATAGTCCTATATCATTAGATTTATTGCTGTGTAAAAGAACTGTGGGATGAAATTCCAGCACACTGGCTGTCCTGATAAAATCCTGGCATCATCATTAACGAAACAAGTTGTAAAGTAATAGTCCTTGCTTGCCTCATATTTGCTTTCTTTTCTATTTACTATTGTTTGTTTAATGACACTTTAATAATATTCATTTAGGTCCTTGCAGAGTTTTTACTCAAATATTAGCTGCTCTTCAAGATGAACTACATAGCCCCAACTAATGGTCAAACATGAACTACTTCAGTTATGGAATAAAGCTAAATTTGACTTAAATATAGGCACTAAATAATGCTATTATATAAATGGTAGTGAAGTATAAAAAGCTTTCTTTTTTTCTCATCCTGGAAAAATACCTGATTAGCCTATTAATATCTCATTTGAAATTTACCAAGCTTATATCCTGAACAATGAAAAGCCTTTCCAACAAATCACTTCAAAATCTAAAACTACAACTGTTTATGCTCAAAAGCAGATGAAATTTGACTGGAACCAATAAGCCCCCACCAAAAAAGAGCTACTAAATGAAAAGTGCATGCTTAAGAAATATCCCCAATATTGCATAAAGCGAAAAATCAACTGTAAATATGCATTACTATAACTAGACCGCGGACAAAATGCTGGTGGAGGCGTGGCTTACCAACACTGGAGTCCTCTAGCTTTCCCCCCTCTACTGTCATTTTAGATGGCCTCTCCATCATGTGGGCTGCACTGCTCATGTTTCATTCACTGTTACATTCACTCTTTGCATTTTCTGCCGTATCACTGCATTGTTCCTCAGTGTTTAAAGAAACTATGATTCCATCTATTTGTTGATCGATATGAGGTCATATCTGAGGTACTTTCTTTCTTAAATTTATTGGGAGTCGATTAATGACACTTTCTGTTAACTTTGAAAATCAAAACAGTATTAAAATACACTTGTTTACTGTGGTTGGCGCTGTCGCATGCAGGAAGGGGTGAGAGTCACGTGATACTTGGATGGCAAGAAGGGGAGAAGGCTCTCCTCACGCATGCATACACCGACCGCAGTTTGTTTGCAGTCTACCTGTAGAAAGTTTTGTGCACACTAATAATAATTAGTGAAGATGAAACTTTTGTATGCAGCACAAAACTAAGTTGACTCGACAGTGAGCATAGGTAGGCAGAGAGGTAACTAGGGCAGTACAGCTAAAAGAAATGCAACTAGGAACACACATTAGCCTCTCTGTCATTCTATCATAACATGAAACAAACTCCAACCTCCATAGTCAAATGTGCTGTGGTAGCAAATTAAGGAGCTGAATTTAAAGACTTTGTTATGGGAATGCGCATACAAGAAGACACACTTGTGTGTACAGTTTGTGAGAAGGAAATGAATATGTAAGAAGTAAATCACAGAACAACACTAACAGCAAAAATCAAAGACAATAGTGCATGCACTTTAAAGGTGATGATGCCATCAACATCAAAGTCAGTATCCAATGCAAAAGCAGAATTTGCTAAACAGTTATATCCCTTTCAGTCAAGTAGACAGTACCCATTTTCGAGGTTTTTTGAAAAAATATACCAACTGGTCAATTCCAACACAGACATGTCTCCACAACGACTATCTGATTGTTACAAAAATATGTGGTTTATATTAGAACGTTGACAAATTATGGGTGTCAGTAGATAAAACTACCAATGTAAGAGCCAGATATAAGGCAAATATAATTGTAGGAGTACAACCCAAGTACTCTCCAGGTAAAACCTTTTTATTAACACAGAGGTCTTGGATAAAGTAGATCATAATTATATATGTCTTGTTTGCTAACCCTATGTGTCTTTTATGGTCTCTTAAGATTAAATACACGAGGTACTACTGTTTGTTAACGATGCTGCCCCGATTCAGTGAAGGCAGCAAATGGAACAAAAGAATGGTATAATCATGTGTTAGAGCTACAGCATAACAGTGTGTTGCATTTCTCCTTTTCAGACTGTACGTTTGGCATGGTTTGTTTACATTTGAAGTCAACACAGACACTGGCCCACAAATATGTAACATCTATATATACACAACCTCACAAAAAAGCAGGCCACACCGTGGCTCAGTGGTTAGACCGCTTGGCTCTCACTAAGGCGGCCAGGGTTCGATCCCAGGCGACAGCAAAGCGAGATTGGGGCAGGTTTTCTCTGGGACCTCCGGTTTCCCCCGCCATCTCATTCCACCGGTGCTCCATCTTCATCTCATGTATCATCAGTGTCACCGCCTGCGGTGCCGTATGTAGTAAAAGCGGGCGTTAAACACTACACATTTTCATTTCATTTCACAAAAAAGCACACAAAACTTTCATCTTTAATAATTAGTGTACTTATATTTGGAACTTAAGCTCAGTACTGGGTTATTTATAAATGCAATTACACATTAGCTATTGGCAACAGTTCCATATCTACTTAATTTTAAGATGCTAAAGTGATTTAAGAAATGAAAATGATATAATGGTTTCAGATGTTAACAGGTCAAACCACCTTTTTAAGGCATTTTCCTATATATTAAATTCATTGTAATGCATCAACAAAATACTTAATTTCATTAATCCTGCATACAAGTGGAATCTGCAAATTCAAAGAAATGTAAGAAACAGAAACTAATGCAGTAGACCAACATTAGAGGTTTAGAAAAGTTGAATATTTCTTAGGTGTGGAATACACTACCCCATCCATTTCAACACTTTTGTAGTAAACAAAAGACTCCATCATATTATTGTGCATGCACAGATGAAACTGTCAACTTAAGTGCTACAAGTGTAATCTGGGAGTATAGGTTATTTATACTTCAACAAAGATAAGTGAAGTTTCAGTCACTATTATTTATCATAATTTGTGGATTATATTTGTTACACTGACAATAGCTTAAAACCCTTAGACATTGTAACCTAATCACAGACTAAATAATGATACCATAAGACCCTATCATGCTGTTCACATACAACATATAGATGAACCACAGGATAAATTTCATACTTTTTTTATGCATGTTTATCACTCAAATGTTGGCAATGTGTATCAACAATGAGATGAATAGTTTCCCCTACTGGCACAAAACAGAGGGGCTGGATAAGAATGTTTGCTAACGAATTCGCACAAGCACACTATGCTGATTGAAGAAACTATGTAACACTCAATCACATTTATATATATATATATATGTGTGTGTGTGTGTGTGTGTGTGTGTGTGTGTGTGTGTGTGTGTGTGTAAGTGATGTGTTAAAACTGATTACAAATAGTTTTTTTCAATTAATTTGAAACGTCACTTAACAAATTCCTCCTGACACACATGATACTAAGCTATATCTAAGCTTGAGGATATCTAAACACCAGCCTATCAATTCACTGCAGTTCGATGCAGCCTTGTGACTTCACATCATCTTATATTAGGTTCTTCCTTTCTATTATTCTTACCTTTTCAAATGTCTTCATTCTTTAATGATTATATTCATTTACTGCCCTCCCACTTGGATCTCAATGTTTGCCTTAAATTTTGGCAGCTTTTCAGGATTAGACTGCAGTCACAAAGTGCCAACTAATATCCAAAACCGAGAACTAATTAGTTAAGTAGATATTTAACACTTGAACACTTAGGCATCCAGATACAAACAAATTTCTGCCCATTATTTGGAATTGATAAACAAGTGCCTACACCTCATTAAAACAATGCTTCAGTTTTACTATCTTGTCACTGCCTTTATGTTTCATGTTACTACACATCTATTTAAAACAAAAGTGACCTAAATTATCAGCATGCTGTTAATGTCTCAACTGGCAAAGTTTATATACCTAATATGTCTACGTATACGTGGTATATATAAAAGTAGAGAATAAAAAATTTTAAGTTTATTACAGACAAAAACAAAAAATTATAAAATTGAACCCACCTGCCATTTTTGCTTACTTTATGAATAATGACCTACGATAAATGCAACGTTAATTAAAAAAATATGCAAGTATAACATGCTTTAAATGGGGAGTAGAATTTTACAAAATGACATTTGGATGCAAACAATGAATAGAAAACCTGAGTAGTACAGCATCAGCTCTTATGCTTTTAAATTACCAGACCTAACCTTATGGTAAGTGAAATTATAAGATCTAATGGTGCAATATGGCTTATACAAGTCTGAAAACTTATGTTGGCAAGTAAGGAATATTAATGAGTACTTAATTGCACTGGGATACAAGATATTACCATGACAGTATTCTGTAAAACCATGCTTTTGCCCTAAATGCTTCCTTTTACAGAATCAAGGCACTAAAATTAATGCACATAGGTGAGAAATTATGTTAACTGCACACATTGCAATTGTAAATTCACAAGATATGAAATGTTGTGAATTTGTTTACCTTAAAATATACATGAATTAACAATAAGTCTATGCATACTATGTGAAATGCAAGAATCGGCTCTTCTTTGGAATACTTCCCTCAAGAATTTTTGTCAAAATCCAACATCTCCATACCACAGTAGTGCTACTATAATTATATGTTATTACATTATTTATCAGTATAAACTCCTTATTATCCTCACAAATAAATACTTTTATATTGCAAAGAATTGCTCCAAGTCCGAAAGTACTTACTGTGCATGCGCTGTCAATAGCAGACAACTTTCACCTTTACCAACATTGATCCAGCAACCACACTAGTTTTTGTTGCCAACACTCTAAAACCAATGCAATGTAAACAATAAATATTTAAACAATTGCTGGGGTCTTCTCTATATTGTCCTTTTTGATAAATGCCCGTGAATAGGATATGCCAGAGATCACCATGACTCGATATTGTTAGTGAGGACATTTGTTACTGGATCCTCAGCATGTCCTATCCTGCACAAAAATATGAACGTTGCGATCCCGTTTTGTAATGGTACGTAGGATAGCATTTTACTCCTGACATAGCATTCTTGTTCTTAAGAGACTTTTGTTGTAAAGAAATTGAATGCACTGTTCATCACCACACAATGGTGCAAGATCAATTAAACTTATAAATCAAGCCATTGGTATCGGACACCACTTCCACCTAAAAACTTTATTTACTGAATGCCAGGGCCTCGGTGGAACATTCATCTTCAGAACCTACAGTTCAGCTTTATAACAATGGCACATATAAAGTTTCAAACTTCTGTAAAACAGATTTTTGGGATGTTGGTGCAAAGGTTTGCAACAGTTACATACGCAAATAACTGTGTGAGCAGACTGCAATTGCATGGCCAATTCATCAGGTTCCGTCAGCCCTCATGCATGCCTCTTCAATGTTGGACTTGGACAAAATTTATTGAGGGATGTATTCTAAAGAATTGATTCTTCAATCCCTCACAAAATTTATGCACACCATTATGAATATTTTCTCTTTAAAACAAATAAATTAACACTGACCCAACACTTTAAAATGAATGAATAATACATCTATGAATATCATGGAAATTTGAGAAGTCAAATCACAAATTTCTCACATAATTTATGCACATTTTTGTGATTTTGTTCAAGATATAAATTCTTTGGTCACAAAGAATAGAAAGCAGAGGAAAGTGGTGCCAGATATGACTCATTACAATTCTCTACATCAATACACACTCGCTAGAGAGGGAATATGTTTTAAGTGTTGTGATCAGAGGGGATTGCCCCAGTGAAGCAAAAACAAAAGAATCTGAGTTCTCAAACTAATGCTTTTATTTGTACCTTATTAGGACAGCTTAAAATCCTCATTCACATCTTCAGTTGGTCCAACTTGCCAAAACGATAACCGCTTATGAAAGTTAAGGATTCAGATGTAGGTATTTCTCCAATTGCCTCTATTACTCTCTGAAGTAAGCTGCTTTCAAGATATTATTTTCTCATACCAGTAATATTAAACAGCAAAAAATAATGATTAAGTAGTAAAATCATTCGGAACCCAATTATATAACAGCCAAATATATGCACTACTACACTAAAATGCTGCATAGTGATAAAATTTAATTTGCTTTCCTGACTTCCATTTATCATTGCTTCTACTGCGGTGTTCGTATATTGCTCAAAAACGTAATTTTCGGATAGGTCGTATTTTATTGGTTTCGTCATTCGTGAATATAAAGAGGGTAAATCAGTTATTTCATTTAGTCAGGTTGCAAAACTCTAGTTTGCGACATTCTAATATTCATTCAAAATAAAATGTCTAGCCAAAGCGTTTCAAATGGCAAATCTATGTTCAAAATTACGTAAAAAATGACTGACTTAAACTAAACACAAAATATACATGCTACACTACAATGACATTTCTGAGAATTAAATTCTAGCTTTATTACCAGGTGTCATTTTGGGGCAGACTTCTCCAAATGGTGAAGGATTAACGTCCCTTTGCTTTAACGAGGTGTTTGGAGAAACACACATTGGAACACATCGTCTGCGTTTGGATGGTCTTCCATGGCCATGAACAGGATCAAAATCTAGTGTTCTTTTAAGCGTAGCGCAAGCCATCTTAGTATTTTTTCCAGACGGCTACGTCTAGAGCTGAATATTCACTTATTTGCACTTATCACTTATGAAAATTGTTAAAATCCACTCCAGAAATATTTCTGGCGATAAAATACTTATTTCTTTTTCCTCTAGGGAATGAAATTCCACCGATGTCAACGGATTTCTTTCTCTTAGTACCAAACAGAACAAACAATCAATATGGCTACCAGAGTTACCAAGTTACCGTACATTTAAATCGCTTTGTATACAAAATCTGCGTTCAGAAACCTTAAAACCGGGCACAACTGCTTTCAACTCACTGCAACGGTTGGCGCTGTCGTCGACTCAACTGATAGAATCAGGAGGGCGGAGAAATTTTGGGCGGCATACTTTAAGAGACTTTTAAGCTCCAAACCAAAGCCGCATTAATTCTGTCTTCAGCTAGTGGTTCTGAATTATTATTGAAAAATTAATGTCTTAAAATTTTTTAACGTTTTTATTATTGCAGTTTTGGCTTTTATGTTGCACTAGAAAGGTATTATTTGTTCAAATTATTGAAATTATTTTGCTTTTGAACATGGAGAGTCAACTATTCTTTTTCCTATTGAACAATGATGAGTCAGCTATTCTGAATTATGCATTATACAATTATTATTCGAATTCTATCTAATTTCAAAACAACTAGAAGTAGCTTTCCTGTGCCTTCCTAAAATATGTTGTAAGAGGGAAGTAAAGGAAGTTAAAGCTTCATATGATACCAAGTGAGCAAATGATTATCAAAGGATGAGCACAAATAAAACCCAAACTGATAAGCACCCATGTAGAATAAGAGCTGCATTGTATAAAAAATTACATTTTGCAGATAATACTGAAGACTGAAAATTTAAACCTGTGTTAAAATTATTCCTGATTGATAAATGCTTGTACAATACTTTACTGCTGAATTGTAATGGATATAATAATAACAACAACAATACAAATAATAATAATAATAATAATAATAATAATAATAATAATAATAATAATAATAATAATAATAATAATAATAATAATAATAATAATAATAATAATAATAATAATAATAATAATAATAATAATAATAATAATAATAATAATAATAATAATAATAATAATAATAATAATAATAATAATAATAATAATAATAATAATAATAATAATAATAATAATAATAATAATAATAATAATAATAATAATAATAATAATAATAATAATAATAATAATAATAATAATAATAATAATAATAATAATAATAATAATAATAATAATAATAATAATAATAATAATAATAATAATAATAATAATAATAATAATAATAATAATAATAATAATAATAATAATAATAATAATAATAATAATAATAATAATAATAATAATAATAATAATAATAATAATAATAATAATAATAATAATAATAATAATAGTAATAATAATAATAATAGTAATAGTAATAATAATAATAGTAATAATAATAATAATTAAATAATAATAATAATAATAATAATAATAATAATAATAATAATAATAATAATAATAATAATAATAATAATAATAATAATAATAATAATAATAATAATAATAATAATAATAATAATAATAATAATAATAATAATAATTAAATAATAATAATAATAATAATAATAATAATAATAATAATAATAATAATAATAATAATAATAATAATAATAATAATAATAATAATAATAATAATAATAATAATAATAATAATAATAATAATAATAATAATAATAATAATAATAATAATAATAATAATAATAATAATAATAATAATAATAATAATAATAATAATAATAATAATAATAATAATTAAATAATAATTTAATAATAATAATAATAATAATAATAATAATAATAATAATAATAATAATAATAATAATAATAATAATAATAATAATAATAATAATAATAATAATAATAATTAAATAATAATAATAATAATTAAATAATAATAATAATAATAATAATAATAATAATAATAATAATAATAATAATAATAATAATAATAATAATAATAATAATAATAATAATAATAATAATAATAATAATAATAATAATAATAATAATAATAATAATAATAATAATAATAATAATAATAATAATAATAATAATAATAATAATAATAATAATAATAATAATAATAATAATAATAATAATAATAATAATAATAATAATAATAATAATAATAATAATAATAATAATAATAATAATAATAATAATAATAATAATAATAATAATAATAATAATAATAATAATAATAATAATAATAATAATAATAATAATAATAATAATAATAATAATAATAATAATAATAATAATAATAATAATAATAATAATAATAATAATAATAATAATAATAATAATAATTAAATAATAATAATAATAATAATAATAATAATAATAATAATAATAATAATAATAATAATAATAATAATAATAATAATAATAATAATAATAATAATAATAATAATAATAATAATAATAATAATAATAATAATAATAATAATAATAATAATAATAATAATAATAATAATAATAATAATAATAATAATAATAATAATAATAATTAAATAATAATAATAATAATAATAATAATTAAATAATAATAATAATAATAATAATAATAATAATAATAATAATAATAATAATAATAATAATAATAATAATAATAATAATAATAATAATAATAATAATAATAATAATAATAATAATAATAATAATAATAATAATAATAATAATAATAATAATAATAATAATAATAATAAAATAATAATTTAATAATAATAATAATAATAATAATAATAATAATAATAATAATAATAATAATAATAATAATAATAATAATAATAATAATAATAATAATAATTAAATAATAATAATAATAATAATAATAATAATAATAATAATAATAATAATAATAATAATAATAATAATAATAATAATAATAATAATAATAATAATAATAATAATAATAATAATAATAATAATAATAATAATAATAATAATAATAATAATAATAATAATAATAATAATAATAATAATAATAATAATAATAATAATAATAATAATAATAATAATAATAATAATAATAATAATAATAATAATAATAATAATAATAATAATAATAATAATAATAATAATAATAAAATAATAATAATAATAATAATAATAATAATAATAATAATAATAATAATAATAATAATAATAATAATAATAATAATAATAATAATAATAATAATAATAATAATAATAATAATAATAATAATAATAATAATAATAATAATAATAATAATAATAATAATAATAATAATAATAATAATAATAATAATAATAATAATAATAATAATAATAATAATAATAATAATAATAATAATAATAATAATAATAATAATAATAATAATAATAATAATAATAATAATAATAATAATAATAATAATAATAATAATAATAATAATAATAATAATAATAATAATAATAATAATAATAATAATAATAATAATAATAATAATAATAATAATAATAATAATAATAATAATAATAATAATAATAATAATAATAATAATAATAATAATAATAATAATAATAATAATAATAATAATAATAATAAATAATAACAATAACAATAATAATAATCATCATCATCATCAAAATGATAATGATACATCAGATGCTCTTGTAAGTTATTTATTATTACCTATTTATTTATATGAAGTTTCCTTTAAAGTGGACAGCTATTGCATTTTAATACTTCCTGCTTTGATTTTAAATAAATGGTATGTTATTTTATTACTTTAATTACTACTTCATAGTAGTTAGAGATTGGGAATTAATTGTAAAAACACTAAAATATTTTGTAGGTGGTGATGCAATGTCAAAGCTATGTGACCAAAATTAACAATTTTCCCCTACTTTTTTTTGTAATGATTTTTTGTCTAACTGACTTGTCTAACTTTATGGCTATATAAAATCTATGATAATACAGATATCTTCAGAGCCTCTTACAGAAAATCCAAGACATACATTTTATTCATCATTCTAGTATATCAAACATATGACATACTGATTATAGAAACATTTTAGGGCTGTGCCATGAGCAAGCGGCTAGCTGCTTGACTCTCTACAAGGTAGCCTGAGTCTGATCCCAGGTGGCCACATATGGAATTTGTGGTGAACAATATGATTTTCTCCAGGATATCTGGTTTCCCCTGCCATCAGTCCACCAAATGCTCCATTATCACCTTTCCTTTCATTCATTTCGCCCTCATTCTATCATCTACTTCTCACATCAGGCATTGGGCTGATCACCCATCTTGGGTACTCTATGTGATCCAAAATCTCTGTTTCTTAACAGACAACTCCCCAAATGCTCACTTGTGCATCCCAAAAATATAAGTCTTCTGTATGAAGAGCATAAACAGTTAAAGAAGAAGCATTTTTGAGAAAATAAAAAAATAATTAACATCTGTCCCGCTGTTGAAGGGGAAATCATATGGCATAGTTAAATAATGTGTGAGACAAGTATACATTTGGTATTTATGTAACTTTTTGAGTCATATTGTAATCTCTATCTCTCTCATACACAATTATAGTCAGAAATTCAGAAAACTTGTACTTCCATTGAAATATTTGTATGCTTCAGTGCTTTTAAAAACATCATTCAGACTACAAGGAATGGGTCGTAAGCATTCTTATTTCAGTATGCCCCATGAAAATACATCACCAATGATAAACTAGCACTTCATGAAGGTTATGCAAAATTTATGTCTTGTATCAGTAGACCAATAAACATTTGTTAGAGTAGGTATAAATTCTCAGTATGGATATTGTATTTATTGTATTTATTTCATCCTTTGGAACATAATACATATGTTATCAGTTCAAGATACAAAGATAAATATAAAAAGTTACATAAGACTAAAAACTGTAACAGATACAGGATCCAACAAAAGTCTAAAGTAGAAAAAGCAAATAGATATAAACTATATAAAGACCATAGAGAAATGCTATATAAAAGTAATTGTTCACAAATGTGGAGTTTACTCTACTTCATGATTTAATTTAATTCAATTCAATTTATTTTGTCCTTTCGATTGACATCAGACACGTCATAGTATAAAAATTACATTAATAGCTAATGTCATTATTTACAATCACTTAAAACTAATTAACATTTAAAAACTCATTTACAGAATAAAATGAATGTTGCAGTAAAAAGAGTTTTACTCCCTTTTTAAAATGTATAAGGCTCTTCATTTGTTTAATATTTTCTTGTAGCCTGTTGTATAATCTTATACCTTTATTATAGGTTGCCCCTTCATATTTATACACTTGGAGTATACTTCAAGTTGGTTAATTGCATAAAATACTACTAAATTCTGCAGTAAACATTCAATAATTTACTTTGTATACACTTCTGATGTAACATTGATTCTGTTTCCATACACATCCTTTTAAAATATGAACCAGTGATGCTATGGAACAACACAGCAAAGCATACGGTCACTTTCTCTGAAATCATGGTCTCTATGCATTATCCTTTGATTTCTCCCAACCAAGAAAATAACTTACCAATTAATGAACCCACTAGGGAAACTAAAACTTCAGCTACGATAATTGATCACATCATAACTAACTTATTTCCAAGTAATTTCTTGACTAAAGTAGTACATAGTCACCTATCAGACCACCATGCAATTGAAATTGACTTTGAATTTAAAGTCCCAGTTTTTCAGAAATATTCTATAGAATTTAGGGATTTAAACAATTCAAATATTAATGGGCTGTGTAATTTGTTAAAAAATGATGGAAGTCTACAATAAGAGTGATGTAAATCACTCATTTACAAATCACTGTAAAACATGGATGGAAGTCTACAATAAGAGTGATGTAAATAAAATATGGGAAACATTTTATCTGATCTATCGAGATTTAACTGTATTGGAACACCACAGTGAAGCGAAAAATTATTAAATTTTTAGATGAGTCGTATTTCTTACACATCTGCTTCACTTTCGAAAGTGAAGCAGATGTGTAAGAAATACGACTCATCTAAAAATTTAATAATTTTATCTGATATTTAACTATTATTTAGATATAGTTTGTCCAACTAAGATTAAGAGATTTTCTAACAAAAAAAAGTTACTACGGACAAATAAAAGTATTGTACTTACCAAAGCTAAATTGAAAGATTATTACAATGACTAAAACTACAAATGATATCGAGCATAAACAGCAGTATCTTGTCCTTAAAAAAGAGTATAGGCAATTGATTAAGATTATTAAATCAAATCATATAGGTAGGGAAATAGAAAACTCTGAGTGTATCTCAAAAACAGTGTGGAAAATTATTAATACTGAATGCGGTAAAATAAAAAAAGGCCCTGAAAGCATAACCATATCTGCCCCTTTAAACCACACTCTCTCAGCTACAGAAACTAATATGATTTTCAAAAAATTCACTTACCATCCATGGGCCTATGATAAATTCAAAAAAGTCTTCAAAAAACAAAATATTCAACTAGCACCAGTCAACCATTTCTCCTTAAAAAACCTAATTTGCTCAAACATCAAAGATGCATTCCATCTAACAAAAGATCTGGTATATATCAAATTGAATGCAATGACTGAAATCAAATTTATATTGGAAAAACAAAAAGAAATTTAGAAACAAGAGCAAAGAAACACTTTAGAAACATAAAATATAAACAATTATAAAAATCAGCAGTTGCCACACATTTTTGGGAAAAAAACCACAACATAAATCCAGAACCAAAACTACTAAAACATACATCAGGAAAACAAGAACTATCCACATGGGAACAAATCTTCATTTCAAAAAATAGAAACAAAGTATTCAATTTCGACATCCCCCAGAAAGATTTGTCCAGCAAGTTCCTTGAACCGCCACCAAAGGAGACCTGTGACAGAATATCGTCAGCTACACCAATGAGAGCCAGTCGAGAGCCGGCCGATGATGGAGGCAAAGCCTTGGAAACAAGTTCCGGAGAAATTTAAAAGTAAGTGTTGTCTAGTGTCTTTAATCGACTCTCTTTAAAGTTAATTTATCATAACAACACTGTTTTCAACACTTCCAAGAAAGGAATTATAATGTATTGTACTTGACAACAATCAGAATATAAGTTAAAAGAGTATTTAATTAATAAATGTTTGTATAATTTAGATGAATTATAGCCAGTGTATTAAGTGTATGTATCTATGTATGTGTTATGTATTAAGTATATGACTTGTCCAATGTCAACTGTGCAATGTACAAATTTTTTCTTTTGTATTTCTGTTTGCTTTTGTATTTTGTATTTCTGTTTTTTTGACAATGCTATGAATTACTTTGTAATTTTTACAGCAGATAAATGAATGGAATGAATTTGTTTGTTTTATGTAGGTACTGTTCAAATTTATCATGTTTTATGTAGGTACTGTTCAAATTTATCATCATCATCATCATCATCATCATCATCATCATCATCATCATCATCATCATCATCATCATCATCATCATCATCATCATCATCATCATCATCATCATCATCATCATCATCATCATCATCATCATCATCATCATCATCATCATCATCATCATCATCACCACCACCATCATCATCATCATCATCGTCGTCGTCGTCGTCATCGTCGTCATCATCATCGTCATCATCATCATCATCACCACCATCACCTTTATCATTATCCTTACCATATCATAACTACAGAGAATAACCCAATGTAAAATTGTTGTAATGTTTACAATTACTAATTCAAAATAGGACATGTAACTATAAAGCTTGTAGTATTATTATGTAATGGAGTATGCTGTCGATATCAATAAAGCAAAAAAAAATCATTATATTTATTATTATTATTATTATTATTATTATTATTATTATTATTATTATTATTATTATTATTATTATTATTATTATTATTATTATTATTATTATTATTATTATTATTATTATTATTATTATTATTATTATTATTATTATTATTATTATTATTATTATTATTATTATTATTATTATTATTATTATTATTATTATTATTATTATTATTATTATTATTATTATTATTATTATTATTATTATTATTATTATTATTATTATTATTATTATTATTATTATTATTATTATTATTATTATTATTATTATTATTATTATTATTATTATTATTATTATTATTATTATTATTATTATTATTATTATTATTATTATTATTATTATTATTATTATTATTGTTATTATTATTATTGTTATTATTATTATTGTTATTATTATTATTATTATTATTATTATTATTATTATTATTTAATTATTATTATTATTATTATTATTATTATTATTAATTATTATTATTATTATTATTATTATTATTATTATTATTATTATTATTATTATTATTATTATTATTATTATTATTATTATTATTATTATTATTATTATTATTATTATTATTATTATTATTATTATTATTATTATTGAATCAATTCTGTCTCTCTCTCTCTCTCTCTCTCTCTCTCTCTCTCTCTCTCTCTCTCTCTGGAAATGAACAAATTATTTGTCACAGATAAAATATCTGGTAAGATAAAGACCAAAGCCGATCATTTAAGGCAAAAGCAGTGAAATTCAGTAAGCAACTTAAACTTTTTTTATTTTTATATTTTCATTGTACCTATAACTTTCATTTTACAAATTTGATTTTTATATATCAGAGTTTTTAAAGTCACAGATAGGTATTTAATCAGCTCTGTATCATTTAAGTTAAGCACTGTACTGAACTTTTCACTCCTTAAAATTCTACTTACTAGACTGAAATTTTCAGGGTATTTCAAGAATTATGGATTTAAAAATGTTGTGCACTATTAATTACACTAACCTGCAAATTTAAACTTTTTGTTTGCTGCCTAAAATAAAATATGTGATTCCATATAATGCTGATGTGCTGAACCTGATTTTCAATCAGTTTACTTCTATCACATAAGGTTTTCTTGCAAAATCACTATATATATATATATATATATATATATATATATATATATATATATATATACCATGCATGTCACTAGAGTGTTTTTGATGTGTTATGTCTTATTTGCTTTGCTTTGCCTTATTTACTTTATTATTGGAACATATCATTACACACTGCTCCTTAGTTGAGAAAATCCTCCTGTTTCTTTTCCTTTGATGTTCATCTTTGGTTATTTCATACTTAAACATCCAGCAATAGACAGCAAGCATATTTACACTCTTGCATCTCTGGTACCTCCTTTTGAGTTCCTGCTTACCCTTGTGAAATCGTTTGCTTTGCTCTTCACTCAAAAATCCCAGATTTTCAGGGAAATAATCCAAATGAGAAAACAGGAAATGAATTTTCACACTGTTTGAAAAAACTGTTTGTAGTCAGTTTTTAACACTTAATCACTTACATTTTTGTAAGGTCCAAGTCGGACCTTTGAGGCTGAAAATGGAAACAATGGCTTCTGAAATATTCCCTCAGTAATATAAAAATGTAAGCGACAAAGTGTTAAAAACCAAGTACAAATAATTTTTTCAATTAATTTTGACATCACTGCTATCAAATTCCTCCAATCACATATAATTTTACTCTCATGTTACAACCAAGTTCCTTATATGTTTCAAGCATGTTAAACACAATATTTCACCTACTGGGATAGTATTTTTGAATGCTGCATCAAACATCAATTTCTTACATCAGGAACTTTCAAGTTTGCTTCAGAGAGAAATGGGGATTTCTCACATATATACTTGAAGCAATCTTTTTCTTTATTTAAAGCCTTCACAGACTATTTCATTAAGCCAAGCTTAATGTGGAGAGGTGGCAGCATGACTTTAAAAGAACTTACAAGGCTTTGGTGTACAACATTCTTAGAATCAACTTCCAAATTTTCTTAACGTGGCCAGTCTTCCTTAGTCCAGTGATTAACTCATGCCCTGCTATCCCATAGGCAAAGAAAACACTGAAATTTGGTAAACCCAGATTGTTGACCCATCAGCATGGTAATAAATGTAAAATTGCCACAAACTTGCCAGTTACGTTCACTGTAATTCACTTGCAATAACATCAGTTGCAAATTTACACATGATTCTTTGAGGATTACCGAATAGGCAACAGGCACTGAACCAAAAACATTTCCGTTATTTAGGAGGACACTGTTTAAACTTTGCTTTGAAGTATCAATGTCAAGATCCCTCAAGTCATTTAATTCACTCTGGTTAAAACACCCATGTTCTGAAGCAGATGATTCTGATACATGTCACTGTCACCCATCTTAATTTCCCCCATTCTACATCAGAAAACTGTTCAGTATTTTCTGGTCAAACAAGGTTTGGTACATTAGGTCCATGGGGCACAGGTAAATGGCTGATTCTTCTAGTGGATACACAATTTGCTTTTTATTTTTAGAACTGTACGCCTTCATATCACACAAACAGAAGTAACAGTCATTTCTATGGTTCGTCTGCTTCTACTGTTGACCCAATGATGAAGTTCTTCAGTGCATGCTCTACATATTTTTTGCAGTGCACAAGCTTTACTTTGGTCTCTAACTTGGTCTCCAAGTTTGACCACAAATAGGTAAGATATGATTGTTTCAAAAATCTGTAATATTATGCCTTGGCTTAGGTAATGTGAATTTTGCCCATATATAAAGTTGTCTAGATCATTTTTACATTAATTTAGGGACATGGCAAATACTTTTATATTGGAACAATAGATTACAACATTCTACTCCATAATAAAGCCTGAAACTGATTTTGTTTCCAGTGAGAGCAACTAGATTGGATGTGTATGTGCTTACAAAGATAAGATAAGAGTGCATCTTTCATCAAAGGGCCTGCCTCGGTAGTGTAGACGGTAGCATGTCTGCCTCACGTTCAAGAGGTCCCAAGTTCGAATCTTGGTCAGGGTGAGTTACCTGGATAAGGTGTTTTCCAGGGTTTTCCCTTATCCTGAAGGACGAATGTCGGATAACTCTCAACTCTATGGGCCTCGGGCTCATTTGAGCATTATTTCACCATTCATCATCCGATATGACTTAATGTTGGAGGATGTAAAATTAAAAAAAAAAAAAAAAATCATCAAAGGGCCAATATTTATCTCCCACAAATAAACATAACTAATGGCAAGGCAACACATTTTCTCACTCTACATTCCTTATGCCTTTACACCCTGTATCAGACAAGAAACATTCGGTGCCTTTAGTTTTTACTATAAACAACCTTAAAAGTATTTTAAATACATTTTATTTTCAAATCCTGAGATGGTAAAACCACACGTGTTAAAGAATTGCAGTACATATAATGATGCTATAAGTTTCTACAACCATAAGAAAATTAGCTATAAGGAAAAAATAAAATAAATAAAATGAAAAAATCGTATGTGATGGCTTTGAATTTGATTTCAGCATGCTAAAAATACGCCAAAAACATTCAGACTTTGGAGGCAAGAATTTCATCAAAGGTTAGAGTTATTTATCATCGTCGTTGTCATCAAATAGTTCAGCTGAAGTTATTTTCCATGACTCATACAGAATAAATTGAAACATTCAATAACTTGCATACAAAAGTACCTTTCCCTTAAATCAAACATTTGGGGGCAATATGCTAATATGCTAATTGGTTTCAAGAGGGATTTCATATTACTGTTTCAAAATGTTATTAATTATGAATATTTTAAGAATGATTTGACACAGTTCATTAAAATGTTGTGCCCATTAAATGTATTATGTTCTATGCATAGGGTAAAAAGGTCAAACTGATCAAAAGAAAACTAAATTTTTGGATTTTTGTATATATCATTGCCTTTAAAATTAATGGCAAATCATTCACAAACATAGTGACAATTATCTAAGCTCTTAAGTTGCTCTAAAGAAGTCTAATGCATAGGAAAAGTCCATTCACAGATCTATTGCAGTTTTAAAATCTTTGGATTATGTATCAACTCTGGCATTGAACCATTCAAATATGTACAGGATGCATAAATCAAATCAAAGTTCTATGATTATGTAGTAAACAATTATTTATATAAATGACTCAATACATAATATTAAAACCAGGATTCAACAGATCAGATTTATTCAAACCACCCATAAGTTGAACATAAACAATTGTGAAGCTGAAAATCTATCTGTATTCTAAAAGAATAGCACAATGTTTTCATTTATTTATTTATTTTTAAGTTTGTGCCCTCCAACATTAAGTTATATCGGATAATGAATGAAATGGGTGAAATAATTCTCAAATGAACCAAGTGTCAATAAAGCTTAGAGTTAACCAACATTCATCTTTCAGGATAAGGGAAAACCCCAGAGAAACCTTATCCAAATAACTTACCCTGACCAAGATTCGAGCTCGGGACCTCTTAATATGAGGCAGACATGCTACCACCACCACCAACACCTGTGCTACAGAAGTAGGCTAACACAATGTCAAACAGGAATTGAGCAAGGCAAATCTAAATAAGAATGGTATATGGTAATTAATAATTCAATATCAAATTTATATGCCAATTCATATTTAGTTTACATTTAGTTGTGATATGGAATTAAATGTTATAACACATTCAAAAATTAATTTATTTGTATGTAAATTTTTATAGTGCATATAATTGCATTTTTTTTCTTTCAATTTACGTCCTCCAACGTTAAGTCATACCGGACGATGAATGAAATGGGTGAAATGATGCTCCCAGAAGATGTTTCCATCTTGCAGTATATTTCATTTTTCGATGCATTAAGCATATTATATATATATATATATATATATATATATATATATATATATATATATATATATTAGTTAATTTATGGAAATTAATAATTTCTTCACACTAGCCATATATAGGCTAGGCTCTTTGATAGAGTCAACATGAAAAATTCAATGCCATGGCCAGGATTTGAACCACAGATCTCCTGGTTTCCGTCCAGTCACTCTAACCCATTAAGCTACCAAGGCCAACTTGCCATCACGACATTAATCTATCAAAGACCTTAACCTATATACAGCTAGTGTGAAGAAATGATTAATTTCCATCAATTATTAATGTAGTAAGAATTAAATGATGAAGCCTGGGATTCAAGTACTTACGATAGTAAGTCACCATAAATGGTGTATCTCGAATGCGAGAGCCCCTCGTGGTCTACCTGGAAAATACATGAGTCAAATGGAGAATTTAATGTTGTGACGGCAAGTTGGCCATGGTAGCTCAATGGGTTAGAGCAACTGGACGGAAACCAGATCATGGTTCAAATCCCGGCCATGGCATTGAATTTTTCATGTTCACTCACTCTCTCTCTCTCTCTCTCTCTCTCTCTCTCTCTCTCTCTCTCTCTCTATATATATATATATATATATATATATTGCAGGAAAATTAAATAGTAAATTGTACAACGTTTTAGAGAGAAATGCTGATATTAAGTTATGTGTTTTGTGGATAAACATCTCAAAGATGAAAATATAGTGCTTCCTGTAGAAATTTTCCCAGCGTTAATAACTGTTTTCAAATTTTGTCCAAAAATATCTGTAGACCTGGAAAGATCCTTCTTAATACACACAAGTGTTACCCAATAAACATTGTAAGCTTACACCTGAGTATTTGAAGATAATGATCATTGTACACTGAAAATTAAATTGCAATGACCAGAATGATGTCCAGGGAAGAATGCACATGTGTACTAAATATGTAAGCTTAAAATTAATTTTAGTGCACAATATGTGCAATTTTTGAAACAATGTAGCATATTTTAAAGATCATGACAGTACAAATGCTGCATAATATAGTGCATATAAATCTGAAGCCTATTAATTATGCAGAAGTGCATCATTTATGCTATACTTCCAGCAGCCCTAAAATTCAATCAAAATCCATTAAGCTGCCATTACTATAACAATGGTGCTTTATTGACAGTGACATGTCTCCACTTCTATGCTCAGTATAGAAATTGGAGAACCTGGTACCTTTGGTTCAACTGCATTTCTAGTAACAGTGTTCTAATTTTCAACATATTCTTAAATTCCTTTCTCTACTCTTTCTCTTTGCCATCTCATAGGATTTAATTATTTAAAATTACAATCTTTCCAAAAATTTGATACCAAGGTCTCACTAGAAATACACATTTTGAGACAGTAGCAAGCACTGTGTTAATGTTGCCACAGGCAACATTAACTGAAGAAACATTAATTGAAGAAAGTGTATCCAAATTTTACATTATTTTTTATTCAAAAAATAATAGGAAGTCCAAGCGATTTCACTTTCAGATTTCAATTGTGTTGATTTGTGACCAACCCACCAGGATCAGTTGGTGATAGATCCCCTGAGATCAGTGATCTAATATCCTCCAGCTCTAAACAGCTTGTTATGTCGCTAGTGGCATTCACTGGCAAACTTGAAG
The DNA here is from genome assembly GCA_030765055.1 of Mantis religiosa. NCBI lineage: Eukaryota > Metazoa > Arthropoda > Insecta > Mantodea > Mantidae > Mantis > Mantis religiosa. Next base: position 104,017,536 of record CM060952.1, read on the forward strand.
TGCACAAATTCATGTGGGATATCAGTGGCATTGCTAGGCAACAGAGGCTTTAGTTAATTGTTTATAGAACAATTGTTGTCAGTGTAGTGAAATGGCAAACCTTGCATTTTAGTGTTAATTCTTGGCATTTAACAGTATTATGGTGAATGATTTAACATTAAAACTAAAATAAGAAGAACAGCATCACAATTTGGTAAAAGTGACTGTGTTTGTGTGATCAAAACCTTTCAAATTGGTCCTTGGGTTTGCATTCTTTTGGTGACAAATGTCACATAATTTCAACAGGAAGACCAACTCTGGATATTAAACCTTTAAAAACTAAATTACATGATCACACATCACATGATCACAATTTAATTTTGATCATTCCTACTACCAGTGCATAAGCAGAACAATACTTTTCAGTGCTACGCAGAATACAAACTTATCTAAGAAACACTCAAACTCAAAATAGACTTTCAATTAACTTAATTAACTTAAAAAGCTACAGCAAGCAACATTTGAAAACTCTGTCATTGATGTTTTCTTGGAGAAGAATCAGCACATTAATCTCAAACACAAATAGACAATATAAATTGGAGAAATTTTAAATACATTTTAAATAAGGCATGTCGCTATAATTTTTATTTATATATCTCTGTTTGTTTTGTTATGCAGTAATCTATATAATAATCTGGAAATCCTTGGAATTCGTGACTACCACTCCCAGATTAAGTCTGAAGCAACCAGGAACACCTATGAATTAACCATGCCCCTATTTTGAGGGGGGTGAATAACTTTGAGGAGGGCCTTTCTTCCAGCTGGTTAAATACAAACCTGAATTTCAATTCAGCATTTTCAAAGGATGTAACGCAATTCTTTTAAGAACATCCCCGCCATCCCAAACCATCCTTTACATGGAAAGCATTTCATTACTTTTGATTTTCTCAAAAATGACATGGCTAAAGTTTGATAATATTTTTTCTTTCTTTCTGTTTTAGTTTATAACACCCATTCTTTCTACAAAAAGCACCATAGGCAAAGGTCATTGATGATATATAAAATGAAATTATATATTTGGGAAAGCAAATATTGAAGGATGCTCTGCAGACCTAAGTTTAAGGGATCTTGCTTACAATGACCATTTGTAACACTGACTCAGTAAGGGACAATCCTGGCTTCAACATGGAACCTCCTGCTCATGAGTTTATGTTTTAACAAACTCAACCACTTATGATAGTATAATTAAAATACCATTTGCTAAATTCATTTTCAGATAAATAATATGAATTTTCCATGTGAAGTCTTTTCATTCTGAATCACTTATGATTAACTTAAGTGATTGACACAAGAAATTTAAACTCTTTAAAGTACATAGTTTATATTAAATAAATTATTTTGGTGGCATTAACAAGTCAAGCTTTTCTTTGTTATTGGTTTGAATTTTTAAATACTGGACTGAACTATGCTATGGAGGGGATTTGGCATGGAGTTACAAAACTTGGTCTATTGTTAATTTTTAGATGAGTCGTATTTATTACACATCTGCTTCACTTTTGTGCATTGGTCTATTGTATTTATGTCCCAAGTGTGGCATTTCCAGGAGGAAGAATGAAGCGAGAAGAGACAGAGGGTGGCCGTCCTAAGGAGCCATGACACTGCAGATTGCAGGGTCCCTACACTTTACCAGTTGGAAACTCCCCAGCAGGCCAGTAAAACTGACATCCCGTCCTACTGTGGTCTGGAAATGACCCCACCAGGCTGGGTTCGGAGACTGGAGTCTGTCCTGCCAAAGGAGGAAGTTTTATTGGGAGCATATCATTCTGCCATGCAATGCTGAGACACCTGCCAACACTTCTACCCTGAAAGAGACCACCAGATGAGAGATGATGTGAAATGATAATGGAGATGAAATGGAGGAACAGAAAATTCAAGGGATGTAATCAATCTACCCACATTCGTCTGATGACTCAGGAAAACCTCCAAAACAGCTCATGGTCAAGAGGTTGTCCCGGACCTCCCAAATGCGAGCCAAAAACGAAACTGCCTGAGTCATCCTGCTCAGTTTTTAAATACTTAACTAAACTTTTTTGAAGTGGCAATTTATATTCATTTTTCTTATGTTCATGCAAATAGCACAGAATTCAGACATCACTTAGTGATCCTTTTTAAAAATTGTTTGCTTTAAGCTACTGTATTTGTATATCTACAGTGAATTTATAAATGTGGAATGAATGTTTAGCTCAACTAACATGAAGTACACAAAAGAATAAGATTTTATAAGAATAGTTTGCAGGGAGGTTTGTGGTGATTATAGAAAGTAATATAACACATGAGATTTTTGTACTACTAATTGCTCTAATAACAAGCAAACTTAAGTGTGTTGAGAAAAAAATAACTGATCAATGTGCAAATGACAGTTGCGAACAAACATGATTTTAATATCAATGTAAGTTAAAACTGAGGTTTTATTTATTGACGCTCTTTCTCAGCAACCTATTCTATACTGTGTATCAAAAACCACTTAATTTTGCTCAAAGACCTCTTTATCATTGAAAAAACTATTTGAAGTCAGTTTTTTAACACTCCATCACTAACATACTAGAGGGTCTTTTACGTGCTGTAAATCTATGATATAGGTCCACTAGCTTTATTTTCCTACCAAGGAAGCCATGTTAAGACTTCACTTTCATGCCCCAAAAAATCCATCACCCTCCACCAGATTTGAACTCACCACTTCAAGATCCAGAGGCTAGCATGTTACCTGTAGACTACAGCAATACACATTGACAATGTGAGCTACTTTGCTAATGGAAAAAATCAGTATACCGCTATATGCTTTTAATTTGTGTTTGCTATTACTTTTATATATTAACTGAGAAGTGAAGAATCACTTATATTTCTAAATGACAAGAAAATTTATTCTTAAACTCCTTTTAAACACTTTGAAAGCAGTAATCATAATTACTGTTAAGATGTCATTTGGAATTCCCTATATAAGCAAGAATAATGAAACAGAAAAGTTATACTAAGATGTGAGCACATTAAAAATCCTATCCCATCAATGTTAAACCTATTATTTTATATCCATTACTTTAGAAACTATTTAAGATAGACTAAATTTGTTTATTGGAAGCAGATGCATGCCTTCTAAGTTCATTGTTTAAAACTTAACTAATCAACTTATTAATACCAAGTAGATCAGATAATTTGCTTTTACCATATCAAAATTTCATTTAGCTTTCTTCAACAGTTCCTGAGGAAATGGGTTATATATAGATATATATATATATATATATATATAAAGTGTCATTCAGTGAAAACTTCTTTCAAAATAAAAGCAGTGAAGGAAGCTCATAAAAGTTGATAAACAAAATAAATTCTTTTGAACATGCAGAAGCTGCCATATTCAGAAAGGGTAAAATAGAGTAAAATATCTCTCTATTCCAAAGAGTATATGAGTTATGAATTTTTTTTGTTAAATGGTGCATAGTACAAAATGATAGCTGTAGTACCTTATTTATAATGTGACTTTGTGGGTTCGTGAAATGAAAAGTCCAATTTCACCGCTCACAACTGTTCTTTATTTCCACCGACTTACAGTTAAACACTTGCCAATTACGCAGAATTGCGTACTGCACACAATTACAATTCACCAGTTCGTCCGTTACAATTTCACTTGTACTCGCGATTACATCAACTCCGATACTCATACACAGTTACGTACAGTCTTCCGTTGCACAATCTTTTCGTTCATTAACATGTCACTGACTAACACTGCCTTCTTACACCAAGAACTGTCCTCAGTCACACTAAACTTCCGACTAGCTGCAGCCCTTTTTATAGGCATCTCGCCGTCTTCTCGGCTTTTTTTGTTCCCAGGCGAAGATTCCAGTAGACGAAAGATCCCGTAATTTCCAGAACAGGTGGAAGAGAAACAGACCGCACAATCATGTTTTTTTCCCCCAGCCATCCCTGTCACCACTATAAGACGGACGAGGGGAAGGCATGGCTAACACGGACCTCCCTGTCTTCCGCTCTCAGCTGCTTCCATAGGGTGTTCCAAAGCCCGGGTGACACTGCTCCCTCCTCAAAGCTGTTCGCCCCGAACAGCATCATCGTAGCGTGCCAGGCGGTCCAGGTGTACCACCAGCATCTGCCCGGAGTCTGAGCCAGAAGTAGCACTGCCGTAGTTTGTGAATCATACGGTTCGCTCCCAGGTGTCCTCCTGAAGTACCGGCGTGCACTTCCTCCAAGACTTCCGGGACCTTGCTCCGGGGGAGTACCAACTGTTCTCTCTGCGCCTTCCCATCGGGTGACTCCCATACCCGGAACAGCACGCCCTCTCTGGTCTTCAACGAGTCCCATCGGGCCCAGCACGACTTGTAGGTGGCGCTCCTCGGTGCGATGTCCTCCCAGGTTGGTCTCATCCCTGCCTCCACTTCCCTCAAGAGTGGCCCCAAGTCTGCGTCCGCCAGCTGCTCCCTCCTCAGGCCTGCGCTATCCCAGCCTTCAGCAGGCACTGCCACAACTACTCGGACTGCTGCGGCACGCTCCTTCTCTTCCACTCTTGTGCGCTCATGGCCGTCCTGGATCTGCGATAGGACACCTCCAATGTAATGGTCGCTAGCGTCGGTGTCCACAATGAAGGCGCCACCCGGTTGTGGGAAACCCAAAATTGGAGCACTGCACAGGGTCTCCTTCGGGTGCTGGAAAGCGTCTTCGGCGTCCTCCGTCCACACATAAGGCCGGTTTTCCTCCGTCAGGCGGGTGAGGGGTTTTGCGATGTTGTCGGCCTTTTCCTCTAAATCATTAAGGCGGTCGTCTACTTGACCCTTCCGCTTGCCCAGATTCGTGACGTCATCCCTCACGCCGGCCAACCGTTCCTCAAACTTTGCGGCGAGAGCCTCGTTCGCCGCCTTCATTTCCGTGGCCAGACTGCCGTTCGCTGCTCTCATTTCTGTGGTTAACTCGGCCTTCATTTCTTCCATCTTCTCGGTGATGTCGTTAGCCGTCTTCATTAGTTTCAGTTCCGCGGCCAGGTTGTTACTTGTAGTCTCCAGCTTCGCGGCCAGGCTGTTATTTGCCGCTTCTATTTTCGTTATTAATTCGGCCTTCATTTCTTCCATCTTCCCGGTGATGTTGTCGTTGGCCGTCTTCATTTGTTTCAGTTCCGCTAAAATCTTTTCTAATGCTGCCTCCATTGTGTTATGTCGCACTCCTGACACCAATTGTGGCTTTGTGGGTTCGTGAAATGAAAAGTCCAATTTCACCGCTCACAACTGTTCTTTATTTCCACCGACTTACAGTTAAACACTTGCCAATTACGCAGAATTGCGTACTGCACACAATTACAATTCACCAGTTCGACCGTTACAATTTCACTTGTACTCGCGATTACATCAACTCCGATACTCATACACAGTTACGTACAGTCTTCCGTTGCACAATCTTTTCGTTCATTAACACGTCACTGACTAACACTGCCTTCTTACACCAAGAACTGTCCTCACACTAAACTTCCGACTAGCTGCAGCCCTTTTTATAGGCATCTCGCCGTCTTCTCGGCTTTTCTTGTTCCCAGGCGAAGATTCCAGTAGACGAAAGATCCCGTAATTTCCAGAACAGGTGGAAGAGAAACAGACCGCACAATCATGTTTTTTTCCCCCAGCCATCCCTGTCACCACTATAAGACGGACGAGGGGGAGGCGTGGCTAACACGGACCTCCCCTGTCTTCCGCTCTCAGCTGCTTCCATAGGGTGTTCCAAAGCCCGGGTGACAATAAGTATTGTGCCCACAATGATAAAACGTATATAAAATTAAAGAGGAAATTCCAATTTATAAGCCTGCAAAGGAACTAAACATCTCACTTTTAGAAACAGTCAGCACTTAGCCTCCCATGGGAGATACATAAAACCAGACCTACTACTGCAGCTCATGAATTGTATAATAAACTCCCTACCTATCTGAAAAATATTCATAATCTTAAAATATTCAAGATAAAAATTAAAGAAATTTTGTATGTAAGGTTGCTATTATTCAATTGACAAATATCTTAGATAATATTGACTAAATAAATAGTATTTGTATAAGTGTAATAGTGTATAGTTAATGATTTATTATTGTAAATAGGTTATTTGAGAACTTGTTTATGTAGATTTTAAACTAAGTGATTTTTTGGTTGCACACATTTATCTTGACGATGCTTTGAATATGTTTTGTATTCTTTTAAGCAGATAATAAATGAATGAATGACTAAAATTAATATGTAAATAAACATACTTGTTTTGCTCCAATTGTTAATATATTATATTTGTGCTTTTTACACAAAATGGAAAGAAATATAGCAAAATAGCTGTAAACCACCAGGAGAGCTCATTGAAAGAAGCAAAAATAACTAAACAGTGAACTAAAGTACAGCAGTTTGCAATGCCATATTTGACAAGACTGCACCAGTTTAATTGAATGCAAAACATTCTACAGGACTTGTGGTAGGTTATGAAGTACATAACCCATGAAAACTGGCTTGGATTGGATTGGATTTTATCGGAGGGGACTTCGCATGGCAACCATACTTGGTTTATTGTACCTATCCCTCTAGTATGGCTTCCCTGGGAGGAAGGATGAGGCAAGAGGAGACAGAGGCCAGCCGTCCCAAGGAGCCACGACAGTGCAAAGGGCAGGGTCCCTACACTTTACTGTTTGGAAACTCCCCTGGCAGGCCAACACAACTGGCAGTTCATCCGAATGCAGTCGGAAATGGGCCCATCAGACTGAGCAGAGATCAGAGACGTCCTACCAGAAGGGGAAGTTTTGACGAAGCCGTGAATATTATATATTCCTACGGTGAATAAAACTTACTTACTTTACTCAGAGCATATCATCCTGCCATGCACTGCTGAGAAACCAGCTGACACTTCTACCCTGAAAGAGACCACCAAATGAGAGATGATGTGAAATGATAATGGAGATGAAATAGAGGTACAGGAAATTCTGGAGATGTAATTAATCTACCCAGCATTCATCTGGTGACCCAGGAAAACCCTTGAAAATACCCATGGGTCAGGCAGGTTGTCCACGGTAAACTAACCTGGGCCTCCCAAATGCGGGCTACAGATGAAACTGCCTAAGCCATCCCGCTCAGTATGAAAAGTGGCATTTTATCTATTACACACAGTGCTACTTGAAATACGCATCATGTCACTGTAGCAATCTATTTAAAAAACATAAAATACTAACATTACCAGCACAATATTTTTATGAGTAAATGAAACACATCCACACAAATTATGATAAACTGTATGACTCATAATATCAACATTGTCATAGAACCAGAAAGAAAATAACCTAAAAGCACTCACACATAGGTTAGCATTATACAAAAAAAAAACTCCACTTTATGATGCTGTTTACACACACAGATCTTTAGTCTAAAAATGGCTTATTATTTATTCATTCAGAGACCTTAAAATGTGTATTTCTAAGAAAATTTCAATATCAAACTTTTGGATGGATGCTGTCTTCCTGTATTTACTATAGATAAATAGTAGAGAAAGTAAAAGCTCTCACACAGAATGATGTTTCTGAAAATTGTTCTTGAAAATGCACATTGGTGTTCTCATGAGCTCAAGTTTTGTTATGAAAACAGAAGATGATCTGCTGTAAAACATATTAAAATTATAATTAGTATCTAGTACTCTAGATGATAACAGCCATGGATTAACTCCTATGTGACATTCAAAGTTTATTCCAGTAAGATACTAAACCATAAGTAAAGATGAAGAGTATCTTTTCATGACAAATTCCTCAAATGTTAATTTCTTCCAAATAATTCTGTGAAGTACAATCTTTCTACCCATTTTTTTTTTCATTATTGCTTTGCAGATATTTTTTCAGTATGTATATTGCTTTGAAGATTTTGGAAATTTTTTACAATCTAAGTCTCTTGCTCTTTTGGTCTAAGGACAAATCATTCAAAATCCAGAAAGTTTTTGCAAGTTAATTCACCTTGAAGTTAAAAATTCATCTCTAGCAACTGCATCTTAGTTGCTGTAAATCAAAATAATTCTCAGCTGATCCTAATTTATTAAGACTTCTGTAATAGATTTATTTACACAAACTTTATCTATTCTTATCTCATTGAAACTGCATGACCACCTTTACAATAAACCTATATAATACAGCTCAGAATGCTTGACACAATTCAAGCGGATGTATTTCCAAGCTGTATTCTTTACTTCTACATCAATAAATAAAAAATCTTGTCAATGGAAACATACGAGACCAAGGCAATAATGAGCTGTATGCAACACTGGTTCATATAATTACTATCCATTAACTTACTTTAAAAAAGAATTAAGGCTTTAAGGGCATTTAAATGAAATGAATGATAGTTTATTTGGCATGTGTACACCTCAGGCTCATATATTAATCACAATCATTTTAGACATTTTAAATAAAATTACATTACATTTTCCAAGCTTTGCATTTATGGAATTTGTATGATTTTAACACAAAACTTGATATTTATTTGGCTCCTTGTTTTTCAGTTATACATGCTCTCACTCTCACTCTCTCTCTCTCTCTCTCTCTCTCTCTCTCTCTCTCTCTCTCTCTCTCTCTCTCTCTCTCTTATTCATTAATAGTGTATAAATAACTCAAAATCAATTGTTTATAAACTTAATGCACTTCTTCTTTAAAACAGTAAAAATATTACAATTCCTTTCTTGGAAGTGTTGAAAACAGTGTTGTTATAATAAATTAAATTTAAAGGGAGTCGATTAATGACACTAAACAACACTTACCTTTAAATTTTTCCGGAACATGTTTCAGAGATTTTGCCTCCATCCTCAACCGGCCATCAACTGGTTCTCATTGGTGTAGTTGACGATATTTTGTCATAGGTCTCCTCTGGTGGCGGTTCAAGGAACTTGCTGAACAAATCTTTCTGGGGGATGTCGAAATTGAATACTTTGTTCCTATTTTTTGAAATGAAGATTTGTTCCCATGTGGATAGTTCTTGTTTTCCTGATGTATGTTTTAGTAGTTTTGGTTCTGGATTTATGTTGTGGTTTTTTTCCCAAAAATGTGTGGCAACTGCTGATTTTTCTAATTGTTTATATTTTATGTTCCTAAAGTGTTCCTTTGCTCTTGTTTCTAAATTTCTTTTGGTTTTTCCAAAATAAATTTCACTACAGTCACTGCATTCAATTTGAATATACCAGATTTTTTGTTAGATGGAATGGCATCTTTGATGTTTGAGAAAATTAGGTTTTTTAAGGAGAAATGTTTTGTTTTTTGAAGACTTTTTTGAATTTATCAAAAGCCCATGGATAGTAAGTGAAGTTTTTGAAAATCATATTAGTTTCTGTAGCTGAGAGAAGAAGCTATTAAAGGAAACCACAACCCTCTCAGTTACAGAAACTAATATGATTTTCAAAAAAATTCACTTACCATCCATGGGCCTTTGATAAATTCAAAAAAGTCTTCAAAAAACAAAACATTAAACTAGCACCAGTCAACCATTTCTCCTTAAAAAACCTAATTTGCTCAAACATCAAAGATGCCATTCTATCTAACAAAAAATCTGGTATATTCAAATTGAATGCAGTGACTGTAGTCAAATCTATGCTGGAAAACCAAAAGAAATTTAGAAACAAGAGCAAAGGAACACTTTAGAAACATAAAATATAAACAATTAGAAAAATCAGCAGTTGCCACGCATTTTTGGGAAAAAAATAAATCCAGAACCAAAACTACTAAAACATACATCAGGAAAACAAGAACTATCCACATGGGAACAAATCTTCATTTCAAAAAATAGGAACAAAGTATTCAATTTCGACATCCCCCAGAAAGATTATTTCAGCAAGTTCCTTGAACCGCCACCAGAGGAGACCTATGACAAAATATCAACTACACCATAGAACCAGTCTATGGCCAGTTGAGGATGGAGGCAAAGTCTCTGAAACATGTTCTGGAAAAATTTAAAAGTAAGTGTTGTTTAGTGTCATTAATCGACTCTCAGTAAAAATATATTTGTAAAATTTGGTACAGCCAGGGTTTGCAACATAAATTCTGGTTCCCAGCCAGTCTTGTTTCAGGAAGCTCTCCATTAATTACAAAGTCCCACTTAATTGGATGCAGTGACTCATGGGTTGAATAGAATAGTTCAATTACTTTCTTGGAAGTGTTGAAAACAGTGTTGTTATGATAAATTAACTTTAAAGAGAGTCGATTAAAGACACTAGACAACACTTACTTTTAAATTTTTCCGGAACTAGTTTCAGAGGCTTTGCCTCTATCATCGGCCGGCTCTCGACTGATTCTCGTTGGTGTAGCTGACGATACCTTGTCACAGGTCTCCTCTGGTGGCGGCCACCAGAGGAGACCTGTGACAAGGTATCGTCAGCTACACCAACGAGAATCAGTCGAGAGCCGGCCGATGATAGAGGCAAAGCCTCTGAAACTAGTTCCGGAAAAATTTAAAAGTAAGTGTTGTCTAGTGTCTTTAATCGACTCTCTTTAAAGTTAATAGAATAGTTCAAATTGATAAATTATGGTAAAGTAACATCTTTCTTCCTAACTGAAGGCCTAGGTACGGCTAATATCAACAACAAAATTATCTAATTCTATGGCAGAGAATTTGAATTTGGTTTCAGTTACAAGAGCAGCAAAATAAAATTATGTATGTATTATTTGAAGCAAAAGGTTAGAAACAGTAATGTATTTAACATTTGAAAGTAATGCATCGGTAATTCAAACACAAACATCACTTAAATTATAATATAAATTTAAGTGATGTTTGTGTTTGAATTACCGACTCATTATGTACGTTTGTTTCATAGTAAACTGAAAACACCACATTATTTTGTGCTTTAAATTTTGAAGAAATTACTTTATACAGAATCTCTTACAAGTTTTGCAACTGTATCTTCAAATGATTTTTCCAGAAATGACACAATAAAGAACAAAAGAAGTTACTGTTGTTGATTTCAAAACACACCATATGCTTATATTAGGATCGTCTGGGCAATGTTTCCCACCAATTGATGAAATTAACTGGAGGCACCCAGCGGACAGTGTCAATTATTTCTGATGGTGGGATAACAATGACATTGATAGCAATGGAAATAAGCAATTAACTTTTATCACAAACTCTGAACCACATTGGGCCTTGGGGATGCTTCACCTGAGTTTGTTAAGAGGAAAAGACTTCTTAAAATCATCAACCTCCATTGCTAGAATTGAACCACTGACCTTTATGAATTGAAAAGTAACCCAATGAGTACCCATGGAGCCTGAATGTATAAGAAGAACTGAAAAAACCTATCTTAATAGGCAAAAGGTAACACAGTCAATCACTAATACTTCCACCACAAATATCACTGAAACAAAATCATGAATTGAAAAAAGACAGAAAGGTAATGGAGAGATAAAAAAAAACAGATGATGTGTGTTTGGAGGAATTTAGTAACAGTGATGTCAAAATTAATTGTAAAAGCTATTTGTAGTTGGTTTATTGACACTCGTCACTTACTTTTTTTATATTATCAAGGGACTAGTTTCAAAGGCCATTGCCTCCATTTTCAACCTCTCTCCAACTAGTATCTGTTGTCGTCTGCTCTCCTCTCTCTAGTAGTGGAACTATGAGCTTCTTTGTCAAATTACCTACTGGTGGGATTCGAAGTTCATTACGCAGTCCTTATTTTTCCATATGAATATGTTCTCCCATGTTGTCAGTTTATTTTGGTTTATCACTCCTTTTCGTAATTTTGGATTTGGATCAATGTCATGATTTTTGTTCCAAAAATGAAATCCTACTGCTGACTTATCTTCTTGTTTCAATCTGATGTTTCTAAAGTGCTCTTTGACTCTGGTTTTTAGATTTCTTTTAGTTTGACCTATGTAGCATTTTTCACAATGTTTACAACTTATTTGGTAAATTCAGGATCTGTTAACTGATGGGATTTCATCTTTTGTTTTTGAATTTAGCAATTTTAAAATTGAGTGTCCATTAGTAAATGCCAAGATTATATTTTGTTCCTTAAAGAACTTTTTAAATTAATTAAATGTTTTTGGGTGATATGTGAATGAACTGAATATGATGTTGCCTTCTTTTTCTTTTGTAAATGTGGTTGCTTCCTTAATGATTTTCTTTAGTTTAGCTTTTCTAATTTTCTTAAACACCAGACATTTTTTGTATCCATTTTCTTCTGCTATGTGTAGTACAGCTTTTTGTTCTTTGAAGTATTCTTCTTTATCCATGGGTATGTTGATTAGTCTGTGTGTAAGGTAGTTTATTATTGCATGCTTATGTATAATTGGGTTGTGGCTATTATTTTTTATTTAATTTTCTGAATGTGTTGGTTTCCTGTAAATTCCAAATTTATTTTTGTGTTATTCCTGATGATCTTGAATCTAATCAGTTCCATCAGTTAACAGATACGGAACATACCAAATAAGTTGTAAACATTGTGAAAAATGCTACATGGGTCAAACTAAAAGAAATCTAAAAACCAGAGACAAAGAGCACTTTAGAAACATCAGATTGAAATAAGAAGATAAGTCAGCAGGAGCATTTCATTTTTGGAACGAAAATCGTGACATTGATCCAAATCCAAAATCATGAAAAGGAGTGATAAACCAAAATAAACTGACAAAATGGGAGAACATATTCATATGAAAAAATAAGAACCGCGTAATGAACTTCGAAATCCCACCAGTAGATAATTTGACAAAGAAGTTCATAGTTCCAGCACTAGAGTGAGGAGAGCAGACGACAACAGATGCTAATTGGAGAGAGGTTGAAAATGGAGACAATTAGCCTTTGAAACTAGTCCCTCAATTATATAAAAAAGTGTGTCAATAAACCGACTACAAATAGTTTTTATGATTAAAACAGATTATATTGGCATTTCAAAATGTAAGCATATTGATTTTCAAAATAAAATTGCAATTTTTAAAATGAAATCTCGTGTTATTTTGATCTAATTGATGCCTTGGGAAATAACATTAAGATTGTTGATTGTTGCATTACATTAAGTCATGTACATCCTGTGAAGCTGTAATCTGAAATTGACACTTAAGATACATTGAAAAAAATAAACCTTTATTTTTTCTTTATGACAGAAGCTTTATATTATTTCCAGCATGTCTAATAATAGCAAAAATAATGTTAAGAATAGTCAATGTTCAGTTGACACCAAAGGAACCTATTCTCCAAAATATTATTCCAGAAATTTAAAAAGTGAACATTTTTTGTATCATTGATTCAGTTTCTATTCTTAATAAAAAATAGCTTTTGTCACATTGCAGTACATTAATCATCTCATGATTAACTGCAATGTAAAGTTCACACTTGAAACACCAACATGCTGTTGAATCTAATGTGCTTTTCATAGAATAATAACCAGAGCATCAACTTCCCATCATCATTTCTTGGGATGTAACTGAACTAATGTAATGCAATAAATGCCATCCTTAATATTATTTTTCATCTTATCAAATACATAAAAAGTAATACAGCTTTCTACTTAAAAAAACACAAGTTTAAAGTAAATATATTTAGGTCCATATATTTTTAATAATCTACCTACATATAACATAAATAATGTTACAAATATTTGGTGAGATCATAGCCAGTTTTCAAGATTGTAGTTATCAGCTTCAAACAGCATAAAGGGATAATTTGAATTAAGCTGCAGAGGAGAGAAGCTGTGCTGCAAAACTTTTAGTACGGAGTAGCATGATTATGAGAACTGTACGTTAAGTAATACATTTTTATAGAATGGCAAAATACCCTTCTGAGATTTTCACAACCCTGAAAAAGTTTAGGATCAGCAGGATGTTTGTCTATTCAACCAACAATAGATTCACTGAAACATTTTTTTTTTTTTTTTTTTTTTTTTTTTTTTTTTTTGTAATTTACATCCTCCAACGTTAAGTCATATTGGACGGTGAATGAATTGGGTGAAATGATGCTCAAATGAGCCCGGGGTCCATGGAGCTTAGAGTTACCTGACATTCGTCTTTTAGGATAAGGGAAACCCCGGAAAAAACCTTATCTAGGTAACTTGCCCTGACCGAGATTCAAACTCGGGACCTCTTGGACGTGAGGCAGACATGCTACCACCACGCTACCGAGGCGGGTTCACTGAAACAGGCACAACTAATTGTCTCAGGCAGGTCTGACCACACATCATAAGATCCATACACCTAATCAAAGGAGTGGTGTCTTGCATTTGAAGAAATTTGGTAAGGAAACAATCAATGGTGTTTCATGAACTGAACATTTGAAAGATGTCCATTTCTTTTCACTGAGAAATGACCTAGGAGCAAGAGATTACAGTCGAAATATGAGCACTTCTTCACTGCCCACCTCGTAGTGTAGATGCATGTCTGCATCATGTTCAAGAGGCCCCAAGTTTGAATCTCGACCGGAGCAAGTTATCTGGATAAGGTTTTTCTGGGTTTTCCCTGAAAGATGAATGTTGGGTAACCCTAAGTTCTATGGATCCTGGGCTCATTTGAGCATCATTTCACCCATTTTATTCACCATCCAATATGATGTACATTAAAAGATGTTAATTACAACAATAAAAAATAATAAAAACTGCCAAAATATTAACATTTATGCCTCACCATCATGGGAAGTTAATGAAAAAGCTCCTAGGTTCTTCAGAAGCTACCATCCTGCTTCAGTGATAGTTTGGTGAGGAACAAGGTGCAACTGAGCTCCACTTCTGTGAAAAGGGAGCAAAAATATAGGCCAAGGGGAGTTCGGAGACAGTAATGGAGCCTTCTGCAAAGCCTATGAGTAACATACTGATCAAAAATAAAATGTGTAGCTTCTAGCAGGACTCAGAGATTGCTCACAAAGCAAGAAAAAAGGGTCTTTTATATACATTTCATTTCTCAAGCTGATTGGCCCCCTCAGCAATCCAGATTCGAACCCCCTTGATTACAAGATGTGGTCACTGCATGAGGGCATGGCATGCAGAAAGAAACACCCCAACATTGAAAGTCTAAAGCAGTCTATCAAGAAGCAGTGGCTAATTTTTCCTTGGAGACCCTGCATCCTGCAACTGATGTATGGCTTCAGAGACTTATGGACAGCGTGAAGGCAAAAGGTGGTTATTTTGAGAGGGGATTGGTGCCTTATGTTAGAAAAAGTGTAAAAAGTCCTCATGAAAATAAAATCAGGATAGCTTTAAAACTTTGCTTGTACTTCTATAATGAGCTTGATAACAGTATTTATGTCAAGATAAAGTATATAATAATATTTTAATGAACACACCTATAAAAATCGTTTTCAAATTCCTATATTTGTTTCAGAGATATTTGCAGTGGAAGTTGTTAGGTGACGCACCCTTGTATATTTGTACATACAAGTCACTTGAATATAATTTTAAAATGTATCTCATAAATGAATTATCTTTATATCTGGTGAGACACCTAATATTTAATCAAATACAATGCTTCCTCTACCTTAAACAAGGGATAGAGAAAGTAAACAATCATGCTAAGCAACTACAAATTGCAGTCTTTTCTTTTCTTTTGTAATAACAATAAACATGTTAATGATTGCAGAATAATAAACAGTTTTTAACTGTAATTCATTATGCCTTTTCATGCTCTTTCTTTTTTCTCCTACTCCTCATTCATTCTTTTACTTTTTGTCCAATTCAAATAATAGTGCTCTAAAATTCCACTATAAACATTAGATCACAGATAGTCAACTTACTATTATATGTACAATGCAAACCATGTTGGAAATAACATGGTTTGCATATAATGCATTTCAAACCAATCCTAATTTAGGCCTTATTGCAGGTTTGTTTGAAAGTGTTTGATCATTGCTGATCTAGAGAAAGAGAAAATCTAATCTATGCTGTAATTGTTTTAAACAAGAAAATGAAAAGGAAACAGAAAATAAAGGCAGGACAAATTTTTCAGCTTTCCTGATGCTAAAAATTAAGAATTGAAATTAAAAGGTACAAAGAATTCACTTATATTCTCACCTCCAAGATTTAAAATTTGGAAGCAGAAAATCAATACAATAGTGTCAACTTGTTCATACAGTAAAATACAATTTTATAAATACATTAAATAATTTCTCATATATCAGATTTCCAAAGATTGACTCATGCATTTAATTAACACATTTTATAATTCAGTATAATGTACAGTTATGACTTGTAAAAGCCATGTTTAACATATAAAATATAAAGAATATTTACATAAATAATCATATTTCTGACAATTTATTGCAAATTACAGGCAGATGAGAAAATTTAATTTCATCAATGAATAAAATTGATGATGTAAGCACATACTTCAAGTAGTGGAGTGTATTTAATACATTAGAAACTGTTGACTAAGACAAAGACATTTAAAACAGGAGAGTATTTTAAGGATTCCCATCAGCTGATTGGATGACCGGTTAGTGGTTTCTCCCGTCTTTTATTGAACTGTTTACTCCTCTATTGGTGAGCTCTCTGAATTTTTACTCTTCAAAATATATAGGGTTTAAAAAAACTTAATAATGCTTTGAAAATACTATCCTATCAAATAAAAAAGCTAAATTATTCATGATTTTGCATTAGAAAAGTAATATAGTAATATTTATTGAGGTACTAAGCTTTTACAATTTTTGGACTGCCCTCTGTTTTGGCCCAGGCCACTGCTACACAGGACAGTCCATTAAGTATATTTACAGACGTGTTATAATATGTATTATTACAGAATAGTCACTTATTATTCCTTCTCTCTTTTTACAGTCCATACCCACTTGTTTTTAACCTTACTTAAAAACTGACCTATGTTTTTATAATTTTTACTTAAAACCTTGATTAAGCTGATTCTCGTATTCATTTTTGATATTTGACATTCTTTCCTCCACATCTCTGTTTCCTTATAATCAAACAATATATGTTCTATATCCTCTTTATCCCCACACAATGGGCACTCGTCTTGCGGGTATCCATTTCTTTGACCTCTTAATCTCCATATCCCTGCTCTTATCCATGCTAACCCCTTTCTTTCTTCACTGTTAATTTGAAAAGTTGTATTTTTTAAGGGTTTTAATTAAAATAAATTTAAGTTAAATTACAACTAGAACAAATTTACAGTACCTATTCATGCAGATATTAAGTAAACATACATTATCTGTAGTGTTAAAACACAGTACTGTTAAAGTTTTTTACAACAGCTTATCTGTGTTTTTAGCACTTAATCTTGAACGCATGCTAAATTCTTATAACTTATTGAACAAATATTTGAGAGCCCAAGTCATATACACATGTAGACAGAACCGACTGAAGTAGGATATGGAGGAGATGGAACAACATTGTCTGGAATTTAACAAATAAACTTGACTATCCTGTGGGAAGAAGGGGGGGGGGGGTGACCACAGAAGCACAATATTTCCTCAAATGTAACAAGCTTGACTGACCTACATTTCTTCCACTCAATCTCATTGAGAATTTCACAAAATTATTCCATAAATAATTAAATTTATTTAATATTGCTTTCTTTAGGGATCTCAAGAGACCATTTAAAAGTTCAAATTAGTCATTATTCTGAATTCAAAAAGTTTTAAATGATCAAGTTAGACTATAGGTAAGACAAAATTAAACTGGGGACAAGAACTAAGAAACATTTGAAGAATGAAAGTACAAGCAGACGAACATGTCAACCAGTCTATTATGTTTGGTCATATAATCATAATAATAAACATATCAAACTTTTAAAATTGGTTAAAAGGCTCTTGAAAGAAATATCTATATCATAAGGAATTTCTGAATTTTAAAATACCAAAAATGTATGACATGACATAACACACCAATAGAAATAGAGAAAACAGTACTAAAGGGTAGAGGAAGTAATGAATGTACAAATGCCAACTGACCAATCGCTGATGAGGATGTCTTCTTGAAACATATTGTGTTTTAAATAAGTGTTTTAAACACTGAAAGTATTTTAAAATACCCTGTTTTAAAATTGCCCTCTGTATTTATAATTCCAAGTGGTAGTAAAAAATCTCACTTTGGAAATACAAGCTGTGCCTAGTTAAAGTTGCTTACACATGAACATACATAAAAACAATTGTATTCTTAGCCTCTGCATACTTGATGTGCAAGCATCTAAGTTGTACATCATCTCATGTTCATTCATTGATGAAAAAAAATTCTCATTTTAATTTAATAATGCATGAAGGCTGTTTAATTATATAATGTCCCTCATTTTTCCCCCTCAGAAGGTATACTTTAAAGTTGTTGACATTTGTTGACACTATAAACCAAAATTCTTTCTCCACACAGTAGTTTTCCATATTTTCCATTCTGTACAGATCTGTATCTGTGTGAAATGAGTGCATCTATTCTTTGCTAGTACCACCTTTTGTGTCATATCTTCACTGAATCAGTTGTCTCAAAATGAAGCCACACAAAGCATCTCTCACAAGAGGAGACCTGAGGGATCCAGATTTGCACTGTAGTGTGAATCAGACAGCACCATCCAATCCGAATCAGTGAAGGTTCTTTCAAACTGTCAACTCTGATGTCTAACATCAACAATCTAAACATTCTCAAGAATGCTTCTTTCTGTCAAGTTTGGACAGGAAAGAATTTACCAGAGATGTTGCTTCAGCATAACAATGCACAAATCAGAGTATCAAGCACATATCATAATGTATTGGAGTGCCGCCCCATTCATTTTACTACCCATATCTGGAACATTAGAATTCCACCTTTTTAGGTCTCTGAGAAGTGCCTTATGTAGAATTTGAGAGTAACATCAGTGTGATTGATGCAGCAAAAAATGGCTTTGTATGCAGTACAAGAACTGATATACTGAGTGTACATTTAATAAAAGGTGAAAATGATATGCTGCTTCTTTGTTGAAGGCTATAAATGTGAACATAATTCTGGTGCAAAATAAACTTTTTGATTCCACATGGTCAGAAAAGAATGAAAACTCTGTTCACTTCTTTCAACCAGCATATTATTCAAATCTTTTCTAAATTTTGCAGCAATCACACAAACATTGGATACACTTGTTTTAAAACTTGTGTTTAGGAAAAGAAATGGAAAAGAAACATTGATTTATACTGTCCTCAAATTTCAACAACTTATAATACATTTTTAGAACACAATATGGGGCATTATTTAATGATCAACACTCATAATACTTAATATATTATCATACATTTGATGCAAAACAAACATAACTCAAAGACTTTTTCTGGGTTATGATTTTACTGACATATTTAAGTCTGCTGCATGACTGCCTAGGAACGATAGAAAACCTACTAGAATCAAAATGGAAAAAAGGAATGTAATATACAATGCACAACAAATAACTAAATCAATCAATCAAATGGGAATGAGAAGCAGTAATATTAAATTTAATTTGATAATTGTGAATTTACACCAACTTCACAACAAATTGGGATCAGATAAAAGACTTGGAGATGAAGAACTTTTTATTTCCAGTAAATCGAATATTTTGCTCAAACTTAGAAATCCACATTATTCATTCAGGTGTCGTTTGTTTATTATGACTAACAAAAGGCCTGCTTTAAAATACAATGCAGTAAACACTTACAGGCAATGTAGTTACCATTTTCATCCTTAAACTGCTGTTGCCAATTGTGAAATGAAACATACATCTGCTAGAACTCATTATTTCAATGTTGTTTTCTTAAGCAAAGTTCTAGCGAGAACTCTAGCAACATCAAGTTTTGAAACTTGAACAATCTTCCCAACTTAAGACTCTGGAGAGCTTCTCCAATGATAGTGCATGTTCATTTTTGAAAACAAGAGTTAAACTTTTTTCCCATTCTTGTTCCTGACAATTGTGCATCCACCGAGTTGTATGTCTATCTGAGGGATCACTTAAACCACCATAGGCAAAAACTTGCAAATAATTTTAATTGTATGCTGTGCCACCTAAATGTTTCAAGGAAAACAAATTCAAAGTCAAAACCGTTAAATGATTTCCATTTTTGTTCAGTCTTCAAAAAGATTTGAAATCAAACTAATCCAAGAGCAAAATGGTTTTATTCACTACAAACGTTTGCTATGCCTATAAGCTACTTCACAACATAAACACACTAAGATTTAAATATTTATCATATGTATACGTCACTTTCTAACACCATTCTATCTACTTGGCCCACTTGGTAGTCGTATCAGAACTTGAAAAATAGATGGCCCTCATATAAAGTCTCCCTGTGTGTGTGTGTGTGTGTGGGGGGGGGTGAGTGAGTGAGAGAGAGAAGGAGAGAGAGAGAGAGAGAGAGAGAGAGAGAGAGAGAGAGAGAGAGAGAGAGAGAGAGAGAGAGAGAGAGAGAGAGAGAGAGAGAGAGAGAGAGAGAGAGAGAGAGAGAGAGAGAGAGAGAGAGAGCAAGATAGTGGAGCATATGTTAGGTTTCCACACACTGTCACTAATTTTGACCAAATTTGGCACAGACAAGATCAAAAAAAAAATACTAATGCTGGGGATGGTATCACAAAAATGGACCTTAATGGAAGAGGAGTGAAAAACGTTTGAGAGGAACCAATTTTGAGGATTCTTGGCTTGAATGAGTCTGCTTTCCAAATAAATTTGCCAAATAAAAAGATAAAACATTGCTCGTTCATTGTTTTAACGGCAACAATAAATAATAAAAGAAAAGCCATAAAGGAAGATGGGGTCAAACATTGTTTAATGGAAGGCATTTTGGAGGCTTTTCCATTCAAATGAGAAATCTGACAGTTTTTATGACAAGATTAAAAATAATTTCTAACGGAAATGGGAGTGGAAAGTGTTCTGTGGGGTATAAATAAGACTGTTTTCTCAATACTTCTATGAAATAAAAAAATAATTTTCTCTTCTTTCTTTTAGGTGTGCTATAACAAAAACTATCCCCAATGGGAAAAGGTGTGGAAAATCTTCATTGGCAGGGTTTAATCAGTAAATTCAGCATGAATGGGCCTATTTTCGCAATATATTTGGTAATTGAATATTTTGAAGGGATATATACTGCATCCGTCTTAAGAAGTACACTTTTTGTATTATTCCACGCCCACTTGCACAAGAGTGACAGACAACAGACATTTGCAGTAATGGCGAGAGGAAGGTCGAGTTATGAGGGAGGATCTGGAAGACAAAGTAGGAGAGGAGGGAGGACAAAGTGCACACGATGCATGGAAGGTTAGTAATTTCTTGTGATAAGACATATTTGTATTTCTGAACAACTGAAAAAAATACATCTCACTGTTATGCTTCAAATAAACATACCCATTAGCATATTTTACAAGCAATAACATTAAGAAAAGATGGCATTATTTTAAGTTGAGTGATTCGTTCTCAGACCAATGACAGCATTCACTATGGTCACACAGTGGAGCTCTTGGCAGAATTGCTCAGAGGAAAGTGTGCTTCTTAGGGCGGCAGGAGAGTAGTTTTTAAGTTTTATTTAATATTTGCTATGTATAATATTTGTATTTGTCAATATTCATATTTTGGTTATTTCCACTGGAATCTTGTGATAAAGTAACCTGAAAAATTCAATGCCATAGCCGGGATTTGAACCATGATCTCATGGAGGAATGATAAATTCTTATCAGTTAACTTAACAGAATCTTGTGATTCTGTATGTTTTATGTATTTTTATTCATTACACAAATGTTCTTAATTAACACTTGTTTAAATTTGACAAAG
The DNA here is from genome assembly GCA_030765055.1 of Mantis religiosa. Classification (NCBI taxonomy): domain Eukaryota; kingdom Metazoa; phylum Arthropoda; class Insecta; order Mantodea; family Mantidae; genus Mantis; species Mantis religiosa. The sequence continues at coordinate 104,039,224 of CM060952.1, forward strand.
CCCATATTTCTATATTGAAAACCACATGTTGAATAAAATTGAATTGGCACAAAAGTGAATTGAGAAGATATTGACACACTACTTTACTCACACTGTTTTTTCACAGGACATGTTTCATGAGCTTTTGCTCTCATCAAAAGAGCAAAAGCTCTTGGAACATGTCCTGTGAAAAAACAGTGAGTGAAACAGTGTGTCAATATCTTCTCAATTCACTTTTGTGCTAAGTTGTGCTTCACTGTCTCTACACTTCTTTCAATTTTATACTTTGAAAACTGAATTAAATAAATTAGTATAAATGTTTTTCTCTTTGTTCTTTTAGAGCTGGTAATGTAAAACATTATCCCTAATAGGGGATGGAAGATAATTTGTAGGATTTTCAATACAAATACATTTAGAAAAGTGATATTTTACCAAAGCTATTAAAGTTGACAATGTTGGATATTTTTGTCACTTAATTTATTACTATTTGTGAGCATATAATTAACTGTGACAAACTAAAGCATAACGTTAGAAAGAAAACAATATTGTCCATAGGATGTGACTGAAGATTATACTGTCCACATGTTCCTGAATCATACTAACAATGCCATTTACAAAATAATTTTCTACGGTTTTTAAACATTTAGTTTCTATTTTACAGCATAGAAAATATGGAATGTTGTCTTTCAATGCTCTCACCCAAAAAGAAAGAGGTAACTGAGATGCAATTAATTGCTTTTGTTTTAAATAATCAGTGTCAATGCATGATTGATGATGCAGAATACATTCATATAGAATTCAAATAATCCATGAGCTGAGGGAGCCAGACTTGATAGCATATGTCAAACACTTTGCACATGTGTATGAAGATTCTGAGTACCTCACAAACTGGTAGAGCATAAGGAATATGATATGCTACTGATCAACTATTATTAATCAATTATTCAGTTGAGGAAAATCAAATTTATGTCCACAGAGACCATGGCTTCAGAGAAAGTAAAATCTGTGTCTTTTGATGGTATCACTGATTCATATTTATTGAGGATATATACAGAAACAGAATTAATGTCACATCAGAAGAGAATACAGAGCAATTATTGAGTGTTTTCAGTGGAATTTAGTAGAATTTTGTGCAGTTAACCAACTTGATGTGTACATCCAAGTGTTTAAACAAGATGAGAACAACCACCCAAGCTTTTCAATGGGAAATGACACCTATTCCAACAGTTTTTTGGTCAACTGATTTCCAGACACTAAAATTTTGCAAAACTTTCCAGAAATGCTGGTTTGTCTTTGTATGATGTGTTTTCATGGGGATAATGAAAGAGCACTGCTTCCAACCTATTCCTTGCTGTCTAGATAACCTTTGTAAAAACACTGAAGCAATCATACACAACATTTACAGGGGAGCAACATGATGCTATGGCTATTAGATGATAAATGTACATAAAGTGGAAATCATGTATAGTGGAGCCGTCCTAAGTTTATATGGCAATGTAAATAGAAGCATGTGTACATGTGTGACATCATTGGCTGCTTAGCCTTGTAACTCTCTGCAGATTAAAAATATAGTTTGCATATTAATTTTAAGGACTTTACATCTACCTAATGCAAAATATATAGGCAACATCACATTATTACAAATACAACAGTCAAACAATAATTAATTTGTATTTTGTTTGGTAAATGTAAGCATAATATTATGCATTAATCAGAGTGCATGCTGTGCTTGCGCAGCTTAAAAAAAGTGGGAAAACAATCACTTTAAACATGGCAACTTCTGTGCAACATGTAAAACATCACAAATGGAAACCTTTAAAAAGTGACAAAAAGCAAATTACAGTGAACATATTTTGCAAGTTGTGTGAAAAATACTCAACCTTACCAATTGAGGACATTGTTAATTTGTCAGCACAATTAACTGGTGTTTCAGCATAAAGTATCGATGCCCTCAAAGTGAGTTTGTGAAAACAGGAAAACAAAGAAACAGAATGAAGCCAGTTGTGAAAAGTGAATGTGATGAATTTGTTAAAAGTGTTATTTGTTATAAGGTTCATAGCTTCTTTGAAAGAAACGAGCCACCACAATTACAAGAGTGCTTTAAGCATTAAGCAGTGAATGATCCGATATAGCCAAGCTTTGAAAAATGAGCTTTTACACCATTCTTCGCACTGTAGGTTTTAAATTTGTGAACAGAAACAGAAAAAATATAATTGTTAAGCATGAAGATATATTGTTGTGGTGAAGAAATTATCAAAGAAAAGTTTGGAAGTGGAAATCATTTAAGGAATTCGTTCGTTGTCAGATTCCAATTAGGTACGTAAATTTTTATTTTTTCAGTTGCATGCCTGCAGAACTTTCAAGTCATTGCCAAAGTGGCTACATGCAGTTATTTAGCACTACTATTTCGCTAAAGACCTGTGCCTTAATTTTTATTTATAAATGAGGTGAGGTTATGTGATGAAATCAAATATTTGAGTAACTAGTACAATTGAATCGAGAATATATTGACACATTGCTTCACTCACACTGTGAGTGCTTCACTGTCCCTACGCTTCTTTCAAGTTTATAATTTGAGTAACTGTTGCAAGTATTCAGTCACTTTTTAGTGTACAAAAGGAAACATATATTACAATGTAGACACACCTTTGCATTTAATCTTAACATAAAAGTGCTACCACCTAAGTTACTCAAACATGAAAAACGACAAAACAACACTTTTTAAGTTCATTGGCAGCGTATATGCTCGACACGTAGTTGATAAAATGGCGTGACTATTCCCTCCAATCATAGTCGCTGACGCTTTGTTTACATCATCATATAAACTAAGGATAGCTCCAGTATAAAACACATGGTTGTATAATAGATAGCTGGTGTTCACAAAAGCTTACTGAAGTTATCTGGAGAGAAAAACTAGTATCATATTTTTATTTAACTTAAAATTAAAATGATGTATGTTGATTTTGTGACTGATGTGCACTAACAAGTTAGTTCATTATTGAATCACATCACTTATTTAATAAGGAAAACATCTTTCAGAAGCTAATCACTTCCATCTTCAGTTCCTAGACCACTATTTGATTCATTAATTATGGTGGATGAAAAACGCACCTCAAAGTTTGGAAAAATATTTACATTTGTAAAAACTAAAAATACATTTTCAAAATTGAAATTCCACCAAGTTGTACATTTAAGTAGAGGTTCATCCAACCACCAGAAGGCACAAGGCCAACTATTTTGATGAATGATGCAGGCAGTGGACTTGGAAATGAGAATAGAAATGATTAGCTCCTGAAACATATTTTCCTTATTAAATAAGTATGTGATATAATGTTAAAACAATTCAAGAATAATTAACTAAATTGCATTCTAACTTCATTAATTTAATAAACGACTTACTTAGAATACATTTTGAATGCTCTTGCCTCCATCCTCTGCAGAGATTAACTGGCAAACTTGTAGTAGTGGCCTGCAGGGCACACAAACTTTGAAATAAGATCATTAGTCTGCCATATATAAAAATGTATTGTTTTTGTATTAATAATGTTCTTTGAAGTGTTAATCAATGTTCCTTTTTGTTTTACCATATATATTTATTGTTGTGATGTGCCATATTTAATTTAGCAATTGGGAAAGCAAACTTGCAAATGTAATGACCAGCATTTATTCGTTCTTTGAAAAGAAGTCTAAAAGCTGTTTTATTGCACAGTATATGTAAATTTTCCTCAATAGTAGTTGCACATTCTGTGTTTCTAAAAGAATCGTGTGCAAATCTTGAAACCATTTTAGAATTACAGGGAATATCAATGGCTGTTGTGAGGAGACCTAAAGGTATCCAGTATCTTACTAGGGTAGCAAGGAGGATATTCAAAATAGCCACACGCTTTTTATAACAATGGAATGGTAGAAACAGAGTTGAACACTGGACAGTGAGAGAATTGCCTAAGAGAAAAGCTTTAATACCAGGAGAGAAAAACGACATTCGTGCCAGTTTAATTGATCCAAAATGAAAATGTTATTGCCTCTTTTGGATATAAAATTAAGTATTATGAAACAGTCTGACTCTATCTATCCTATTATGAAACAGTTTGTAAAAGCACTGGACAATAATAGTTTGTGTTTCTAACACCTGAGCAATATATTTTCTGTGATGTCCAAAACTAAGATAAAAAAAGGTACATTTAATGGACCTCGATAAGATAGCTGATGAAGATAGCGCATTTTTGGATACTATGAATGATAGAAACCACAACTGTAGTATGCTTTCAAAGAGGTAGTCAATGTTTCTAGGAAATATGAAAGATCTGCGATACAAAAAAATTGTGGCATACAAACGCTATGAGATTCATGGCAAAATCTGAGTTTAAAACTTCACTTCTTGTACTCTAATCTAAATTATTTTCCTGATAATTTGGGATCCCTCAGAAATCAACAAAGTGAATAATTTCATCAAGAAATCAAAGAGATGGAGAAGAGATATCAGGATTGTGGAACATTGCAGAGTTAGCAGACTACTGTTGGTGCTTGAAAAAGTTCCTTAATCACAACATAAACGTAAGTCAGGGTAACCAACCTTCCAGTAAAAGAAAAAGTAACTTCACACCTTCTTTTGCAGATGTACAGGTATTTGTATATATTATTCAGAAATTTTGCTTTTATATTTATTTTGTAACGCACGACTTTTACATCAAAAACACTATTTTCAAATTATTTTTTGTGTTTGTGAGAAAACCTTTTGTGATAGAGAAAACTGGACAGCAAGATTCAATTTAGCACACTAAAATTAGTTAAAAACATCTTTCAGATCACAAATCGGCAAACAAAAGTTAAATTTTCCAGGACAGTGTAATTTTACAGCAACCAATATTCACTACATAAAGCACAGAACATAATGTAGAAAAATTAGACCTAAGCTGACGCATTTTAAACAATCATTGTTACACATGTATACAGTATACTGCTGAACTTGTGACATATCGGCTGCGCGATGGCTGAGTGGTTAGACCACTTAGCTTTCACCAATGGCGGCCCAGGTTCGACCCCAGGCAACCACAAAGTGAGATTTGTAGTGAACATGATACTGGGGCGGGTTTTCTCCAGGTCCTCTGGTCTGATCCTCAACCCATTTCCTACAGGCCTGGAGGTTGCTTGTGGTTCAGAAGGCCCTATGTTCCAATTAAGGAATTACAGGAATTCATTCATTGTGACATATTCTATATATATGGAACATATGGATGAAATAAAATAAAAAGCTGCTGATGATAATTATTTAATACATTTATGTGGCATACCATCAAAACTGTGTTCTTGTGACATACATGGCATAAGTTTGCCATCCCTGACTTAAACCATTACGCTGCTTTGAGTATTTTAATAAAATGTTGAAAATTTGAATCCAAATTTCTAATACAATTTTCTAAAAATCATGCCTCTTATGTTATGTTAGTTTTGCACTGGATGTATGACATATATATTTTAAAAATAAATACAAGGTTATATATAATCTATCTGCTATAATTGCTTTTAGAAAATGAGAACCCCTATTTAAAGTAAATTCTCTTAGTTCACAGAAAAATGTTTAATAGGGGTTTACTGTATGTGTTACATTTGCATAACAGTGTCATCCTGAGTACTTCAATTATCTTATATTAATATAAGATAATTAATATGTCTTCTTACTGCATTACATGTGTACCTGCATGTATTGATCCATAAATAATAACACTTCTTCTTTTTCTGACTAGATTAGTATTTACCCTCAGAATATTACTTAAAAATAATATTCATATTATGGAACAAGCTGTTAAGTACTTTGGAATATTAATTAGTTTAATACACAACAATCTAATGCTTTTTAGAGCATGAGTAACAAAGATGCAAGCTGATGAATTTTAAACCGGCATGGCAAGTAGCAATAATTCTTGGCTTGCACTTTGTTGGAGTAGCATACAACTTTATGCTCTTAGGAGCATTAACAATATTGGCACATGAAAAATAAAAATAACTCCACTTGTCATTCATGTTTGATGCACGACAGGTGAAAATATGGATCAAAGGCAAGTATTCACTGTATGAGCAACAGGTGAAAATTCCTTAATATTAACCTTTACTTTTTTCCCTGAAATTTTTAACCAAACATTTGTGCCACTGAAGCAGGATTACCAAATTCTCCAAGCATTAGGGGCAAAAAGGGAAGACCTGACATTAACTAGAAGCAAGGGTTTCAACAAATCTTTATGGTTCAAAACTGAGTATGTAATCCTTGAGTGAGGAAGGCAGAGGTAATTTATTAATATGCAGACCTGGACGTCTGCCTAATGCATTGTATATTGCCACTCTACTTATTTGTTTGAGCGTCCTTGGGCGTGAATATAGTTCACGCAGTAAGTTGCAGAGCGCACTCCCACGCACTGGCACTAATCCAGTTTGTTGTGTGTATAGCACCTTTAGACAGGAGAACAGTTCTCGGTGGTTCATGCACAGGTAGTAAAGCCATAAAATGCGAGCAAAGCGCTGTTGTGGGTCCAACAAAAGGTCCTCTTTACGACAGATTAACAACACGTAATAATACAACACATGATTTGATGACTTCTTCAGGAACACTGAAGATTGTGAATGACATATTGTCATCGTCTCTGAGGTGGAAATGTTAATATTAGGGTTTGCACCATACTGTATTAAAGTCAGTGTCAAGTCATAGACGTGGTTTAGGTCTGAAGGACTACGAGCATTTTGCACCATGTCCATGAGGGACTGTAAGATATGCTGGGTTCGTTGTGAGAACCTCACATTGGGATCCAAGCCATACTGCAGCAGAAGTATCAATAAATTGCGAATGAACTCAAAGTTCTGAGCCTTTTCCTCTTCCCGATTCAGTGCTATGTTTTCACTGGCAGTAAACACCAACACATGAAGAGGCGTCAAATTGCTGCGAGATGAACAATTTGGATTCGCACCATGTTTACACAGGATGCGTACACAGTTCAAGTAGCATACCTGTAAAACAAAATATTGCCATAAATGATATGCATTCTACACAACTGCTAAAACAATTTAGTATTTTGGTAAACAATTGTAATCATGTACTTTCAGGGAGCTCTCCATATGTGCCAGGTACTCTTAAATCTTTTGTCTAGATTGCAAATAACTCTAAAATATGTTAATAAAATCATCACTTAAATGTTATGTATAAAATGTCAATTCATTAGTCAATGAATACAACTTGCAAAATTACACATGTTATCACATCTATACACAATTTGGAAGTTATTTTGTCTCCATAAGGGACGTCTTTACTCAAAACCATAAGAATAACCATAAATAGGAAGTAATTGGATGCCTTCTGAAGATGGGGAAAAATGTTCTTAAAATATGTCCAAGCCAGTGAAATAAAACTGTTGTTTAAGTTCTTGAGTTCTAACTTATCATTAATCAAACTGAAAATCAAATCACTGTTTTTTGCTCCTTTCTCATATAAGGTATATCATAAAAGTAAATTAGCTGACAATACTTTTATTATAAATGGAATCAGTTTATAATAAATTACCTATTTAATTAAAAGGATTCAATCTTTACAAAGATTTTAAAACTGACTGAAAACTTACTTTATGGAATTTGCTTTCATAAGGCAGATCATGTTTGGAACTCCTGTAACCTGAAAGCTCTCATTGAAATAAACTGTAAGGTAACAATTGAACCCTCCAAAAATGTTAGAACATGTTATGCATGACTGGTACTCAAGAGAAACTGCACTCAGTGCAACAACTTCTTTCTCCCACATACACTTAACAACACTTGGTAATGACAGTAACAGGTCTTTTGAGAGATTAAGACTTGATCTAGAGAAGGAATGTGGAAGAAAACAAAGGGGTAAAAAAAATCATGTGTTACATTCATATGACCTATAAGTACAATGATTTTTTTTTATCTTTCTTCACAAATCTTTCTTACAAACATTTATTTTTTCTATATACTTAATATGAATTAAGATAAATTTTCACTGAAATAGTTCTATTAAAAATTTTGCTTTTGGGACTAGATGCATACAGAACTTGAAGCAATAGTCTGCTCTTTATTAAACAGATTGCTATATTCCAATGCGTAAGAACTATGATACAATGAAGCACAAAATTATATTAAGATTGCTATATGCTGGTACTGAAATTTCTTACTCTTTCCAGACAATGCAAGTGACAACTGAATATTGGCAACACTTCAAAAAAATGTTTAAATACTGAAAAATGCAAGTTCTAACAACAAATATCTTGCAAATGCTTGGTGAGAATAAAAACATGTGTTTTAAAGAGGCCTACATTTGTTGTGTAGTAAGATTTTATTCCTTTCTTATGAATTACTAGTTATAAAAAATGCATTACAAATGAAGAAAACTTAACACCAATTCACAATAACTTTAAATTCAACATTTAATTTGTCATACAAATAATAATTTAGTTACATGATATTTTAACCAAAATCATGAGTCATATTTGAGTAAATATGAAATGATGTAAAAAGATTAGCACTACAAATGAATAGAAGTATTACAAAAATGTATATTGATAATTTATAAAGATAAGTTGGATTAGAAACACTAACATCACTAACTAAAAAGCTAGCTGAACAAATTTTGAAGACTAAGAACTTGTTCCCATTGTCAGCATATGTCCAACTGTTTCTTGGTGCTATAGATGGTTTTGGCTAGGGAATCTGAAGTGGTATCTGTTGGTGGAACAATGAACTTCCAAAGGTTGTTTGGAGACAGAAAATCAAAATTCATGACTATATGTACTTTTTCCCATGCATTTAGCTCAACTGCAAAACTGTCAGCTTTCAATAATTTGATGTTTGGTGTAATTTCACAATTGGTAGACCAAAACTGATAAGTTACTGATGTTTTTCAATTTGTTTTTATTTTAGGCTCCCATGTGTTCTTTCAATCTAGAACTTAGATCTCTTTTTGTTTCTCCAATGTATATCTATTAGCAATCAGAACAATTAATCTTATAAATGTTTGATGAGTTGTTATGTGATGGAGTATTATTTGTGTACAGCAATTTTTGTATATGATGAAGAATAGCACCAGCTAATAATGGTTACAACAAAGATTCAACAGATATCAAGATAACCAAGTACACAAAAGAAAGACAATAGAAACCATAAAACTGAGCCAAAAAAAAAACAAACAGGAAATTCACATACTATGCAGGTGTGCATCTTCAGCAAGATTTTCAAGAAATGTAAGATAACTTCAGTTTCAAAAAACAATTACTTAATGTGATTTTGTAAGATCTTTGGAGAAAGCTTATTCTTTCATCCAACACCTGGACACATATATTAGCTTGGAATTACCCAGCGGGCTGTGTCCATTACCTCTAATATTAAGGTAATGATAACGAGGCAGTAGAACGAAAGAATCTATAGCTGTTATTGTGGACTCCAAACCACTTTGAAGCTTTGGGATATTTCATGTGAGTTAGTACAAATAAATTTTTGCAAGTCTATAGAAGAGTGAGTAGAGAATTTCATATGAACATATAGGATTCTATTAAAAACTATTTTGGGGAATGGACCTCAAAAACACAATATGGAGAAACTTTTTTTTTGTGTGACGCGAGAATATTTTCTAAGTCCAAAGGTGCACATATACGCATGTGCAAGCAGATGACCAGCTGGTTCTCGCGTTGCAGCCAACATGAGAAAGATATGTCAAACTTGTAGTCAACCTCTGCAAAAATGCCCCTGACAGGTGATGCAGTCCGTGTGCAAAGGAACTTGATTTGAGCGGGCTAAGTTATCGCCCGGTCAAATTTTGTTACTCATGCACTGCTTTGCACATAAACAATCCTAATACACGACTATAATGGAGTGCTCTGTAGGAAATACATGTATGAGCTCACAGATTATATCAGACTGGTTCGGTTACTGCCACGAAGTGTGCATGATGTCAAATGACACCAAGTATACTGCAAGGGGGGGAAATTGGCAGTCCCGGCCACTTCGTTCAAATTGACGAATGCAAAACAGGACGACGCAAGTTTCATCGTGGGCACGTCGTAGAGGCAACTGGATCTTGGGAATGATCAACGTGGAAACGATTGAGGTGCGGATGACATATGGCCCAACAACAGGAGGGATGCAAATACGCACTACAGTCTAATTGCAGCACCCATGATGAAACTTGCATTGTCCTACTTTGTATTCGTCGATTTGAACGACATAATTGGGATGGCCAATTTTCCCCCTTGCAGCATACTTGGTGTCATTTGACATCATGCACACTTCGCGGCAGTAGCCGAACCAGTCCGATACAGTCCGCGAACTCATACATGTATTTCCTATGGAGCACTCCATTATCGTCGTATCATAGGGTTGTTTATGTGCAAAGCAGTGCATGAGTAACAAAATTTGGACTGGGCGATAACTAAGCCTGCTCATACCATGTTAGTGTTTAGTTAGCTATGTGGTGCAATTTAGGTACTACTTTATGTTAGTCTGCTAGATAGTGTAATTTCGGGACAAGTAAGACTGTTGGCAGCATTGCATTCAGTGGAGAAACGAGCATAGTTTGGCTGCATTGAATTCTTCAATATGGCTACATACACAGTAAGTAAATAAACAAATACGTTAAAAGAATGCCCTCCAACACGAAATTGCACTAGGAGTATAAGAAATTATATTATAAATCATGGTTGTATATAAAAGCATCAAAAAGTGTGAAGGATATTAGAAAAAAATTGCCGCGTCGCATATTCGAAAGAAGAGCCCACAATTATCAATTCTAAGATCCTGACTGGCACAACTTGATCTAGACATTCATAATACAGGAGAAAACATCAATCAACTGCCATCAGAAGTGTACCATGTACCATCGCATGTAGATTTGTGGTAGACTCAATGGAGAGAACCTGGAATATGTCAGTGAATATGTCTACTTGGGGCAAACCGTATCTTTTTTAACAATTCTACATTGGAGATAAAAAGGTGCTTCAATCTGGCGTGGAAGAAATTTTGGAGCCTCAAATTTATCTTAGAAGATAGGCTACTTAAATTAAGCTTAAGAACGGAAGTAATAGAAACCTGTGTGCTTCCGGTATTATACAGCTGCAAAACCTGGTATCTAACAACAAAACAAAAACAATGCTTCAGATTTGCTAGTCAAAGATGGAGAGGAACATATTACACATAAAAATACAAGACAGGATATCAAATGAGACTATAAGAAAGAAGATAGGTATGACTGATGCAGCTGCACGAGAAGAGAAGAAGGCAGAAGGGCTGAGATAGAGATGGGGAGGGCACATCGCCAGAATGGACCCCGGCTGATGGACCCAAAGAACAACAATGTGAGATCTGAGGATAGGACCAAGATCAATAGGGAGACCAAAGACACAGTTGGCAGATGACTTTAAGAGGACTGCAGGAACACTATGGATGAGACAAGCTAAGGACAGACATAAGTGGAGAAAACTGAAAAGAGCAACTGCCTACAAATACACCACCTCCTAGTTTGCAATAGAAGTGTCTGTGTTAGAGTCAGTGCTAAATTAAAGTGCAGTTCAAGGAGAAGTAGGATCAATGTAAATTACAAAAATCAAGTTGCATTAGAGGGAACTTAAGATGATGGATCAGCAAATTTAGGAGAGTTGAAATTATAGAAATATCAAAGATCCATCACCTTAAGCTCAGTCAAATATAAGTTATAGAAATAGATATAAAACTATCTAACAGAGATATAAGTACGTGGTGTATAGAATATACAGCATTACATTATTAGTCATTACAATAGATAAGGAGGTACCAACAAGCAAGCTCGAGACTCTTAGGAGTTGCTACCCTAATGAGCTCATAGAAGCAACTCCCTGTACTAGCAGGAGGCATTAGCCCTTTAGGGATTCATTGGTATTTATTTATTATTTAAA